>CAJQZN010026836.1:0-25631 GCA_907164685.1 Colias eurytheme
CTAAAAAAAATAGAGGTGATGCATGCTAATTAACTCTTTCAACGATTCTTGGTTTGATCAAAGTATCTCTTATAGTTTTTGAGATAGGTTGATTTAACTGTAATTTATTATATTTGCTGCTACGGAACCCTTTGTGCGCGAGCCCGACTCGCACTTGGCCGGTTTTATTGTTCTGTAGAAATTGTCTGGTAATCTGTTTGGTAAATCCAATTGTTGATGTTGATCGTACGATATTGACCATTCTTGCCTGCTTTAGACAGAGTCCGAGATTTAGGCCATCTACGTAATACATGTCTATACAATACCAACAATATATTATTTAGTATAAGCTTTTCTTATTTCTTACATTCCAGAATGAATAGATTTGAATGGCTATGCAAGTAAGCAATTCAAACACAATAATGCATTTTGAATTTTTGAACGCTCACTATAGAAAATCTTGATCAAAATATATTATTATTAGTATTTCCGGTTTATGTCGGTAGTCTAGCGAATATCCTGTGATGAATGAAAGCACAAAGCAATAGTGACGTGGGTAGTACTCATAATATTTTTACTTTCAACAGGCAAATATCTTCTAATATAAGGTAAATGAACAATTATTACAATAACATAAAGACACGTATTTATAAAGTATATCAATGAATAGAATGCTGCAAAAAGACTAAGTTAAATTACTCTACGTATATTTATATCACTGTAAACAATCGATTATATAGATGCGATTCTATTACATTTACATAGATCCCATATTTATTGAAAATTACTTATTGATACTAAACCAAAGGGAATAATGAACGTTCATTATGAAAGGTTTGGATCCAGGTCTTATTAGGATTACGCCCTCATAAGTTACGGTTGAAAGCGTTTAAGAACTAAATATTGAGCAACGTTTCAATAAAATAATATTTATTTTATAACACAGCAGATTTTCATATAGTACTCGATATAAAGTATAAAGAAATAATCCCAGACAAATTACCTCTCTTATTAACTTTTATTAACAACCTAATGTAAACTTAACTGACGTTAACAAAAGCTCTAGTACAAAATTGCTAAGACGTCGCTTTTGTTATCAGCTTCCGGCCCATCTCTCCTCTGGATAATTTCCATAGTTATAAGAAAACAAAAGCAACAATGTTAGTGCTTCGTGTACTTAATTGATTATCCGATGAAAACATAAATCACCATGATAATATATTATGTTTTAAAATATATTTGTACTTATCTTATATTGTTTAAAAAATATTATTTTTGTTTGGTGGGAAAATTGTTTCTTAAGTATGTATATAATTTACATCCTCTATTTGACCTCCTCAGAGGTTGAATTTTGGAAGAGACGTTTGACCCTCGATTTTCTAATTGTCTGACCCTCCAAATTTCATCACCATTAGTTCACCGGCCTAACGGCGAAATCGCAAAATACTAATCTGGTTTCGGGAATATATTTTATAACATTAAGTACATAAAATTAGTTCATAACGATAAAATTTTCCTTCGATGATACTGGAATTTTATTGAGATCTAGGTACCTAATTTATATAATGAAACACTGATAATAATTAACGTTTTTTTTTGTTTTACATAAATATTTATACCTACTGTTTAATGACCATTTCAAAAACACCCAATTGATACGTTTACGATATTTAGGTACACGGAACCAATTTGAAGCCGAATTGCAGTTAGACCTCGCAATAATTAAAGATACAAGGCGTCTCAATTACATTTTGATCCCCAGAATTCAATAATGGCTAAACCTATAACAGATTATTGCGAATTTAAAGTGATGCGAGCCTACTGCTAATTGCAAGAGCTATCGAATGAGAATCGTGTTTTGATAATTAAGGTCTTCTAGTTTTACATACAGCAATAACGAAGATACCTAAAGCACGTGTTAACGAAGCAAAAAGTGTGCATTCAAAACTATGGGTCAAGATGAACATGGCTTGGCTGACTTTGGATCGCGAGTATTGATTTATTATAATTCAAATGTTACGTATATTATGTAAGTTTTTCATAAATTATTGTTTTGTACGTACTTAATGGACGACGATGATGGATAATTATAATTTATAGCAACTATCTCTATCTATCTTATCTCTATCTAGTCATTTCATATATTATGCAACTTGAAGGATTAAACTTAATTTATATTTTTATTTATGTAGATTATTAAATTATATCGAATTCATCCCAATTTTCATCTTAATTCTGAGTCAAACGAAACATGCAAAATCTCCCAGACGACCTAAAAAGTATAAAAGCAAATCGACAACCGTTAAATATGCATAATTTTAGTATTTGCATTTCAGATTTCTGCTTACCATTTTTTGGCAAATTGCTCGCACCGAAACAACAAGTTTTATATACAAGAACAAACTTTGTGTCACTTTAGTATAAGAAAATAAGCTTTGATTAAACAACCGATAATGACAAAACAATTTGTATCTAATAACTAATCGCAACATTTATTATAATCATGGTATCATAAGTTGTTCATTTTTAAGCTTAAGTTACTTTTAATTATTATGAATTTACAAAAGATATTAATAGATATTATGAATTTAATATTGTTAAGGTAAAACGTAACTATGTACTTGCTCCTCCGATTCATATCGTAGCAAATAATTTGGAACAAGAATATTGCTTGCTTCAATTTTGAAGAACAATACTTTGTATGAGATTTCCAAATAAAAATTTAACAAGAATTTAACTTATTATTTCCGGAAATCGTTTTGAATGTCAATTATATTCTAAATATTTTTATTTTTAAGTACGAATAATTGAAATCTCATAAGTCGTAAAATTTAGTAGAATTGTACCGTAAGCAGTTATGTCCGTTCTGTTGACCCGTTCGCTCGTTATTTTCCTGAAAAAAAAAAACGACTTTCCATTCCGCTTTAATAGTTTCGATTTTAAAATCCCTTCACGTTAGAGCGTCGACTGAAATTTTAAAACTTGTTCATAGCACAGTTTTTCTTTTCATATTTTCACACAAAAACATCACTTCGTGTGCTGTAACTTGATGTAACCTTCTATCGACTTATATTATAATCGGCTTAGTTTCAACATATCCATTCCAAGTATTATTTTAGAGATAAAAGATAGACTTATTGTCTAGGAACTGGCCTGTGACCTGTATTGAAATCACATATAAAAGAATAAAACCTGAATTAAATATACATATTATACTTACTGACGTATTTTTTTCACAGGTTTATTATTTTATGGACTCAATTATGGTTTCGTCCAGATACGGGAAAAAATATACTTTAACGGATTATTTACATTGAAGTTTTATTATACGACTAATATTTTATTGTTGTAGGTGAAAATATAAGCAAGCTCGCAAAATTTCATTTAAAATATCTAGTTTGTACTCCATGCATATATCTTCTACCATTAGATATCACTAATTAAAATTTGTGTACGGTACCTACGAGTATCTACGAAATTTATCGAATATCTATAAATCAATGAATCGAATATCACAATCTGTCAAGCGTGAGTCAGACTCGTGACACTCAGGGTTCCGTACATCCGTTCTGCAAAAAAACAATCTAGTTTCCTTACTTAGGTTAATCACAGTTCATACAGTCAGAAGCCTGGTGACAGACGGACAAACAGACAGACAGCAAAGTCTCAGTCACAGCCCACAGGGTCTCATTTATATCGGTATGTATAATGTAACCCTAAAAAATGAGAGCATCACATATTATGTGATGACAGTGCTAGTACAGTTAAGCAATATTTTCAACGGTACCGTGTAGGTATTAATTTGATAATTGCCTCAGAGGGTTCTAGTTCCTGGCATTCATATAAATTTAATGAATGATGCTTCATGCTTATAATATTATATGCCTATAAATATTATCTAATTCCCATACTCGAAGCTTTGTTTAGATTTTCATTGTTCGACACGAAGGTGGCATTGTCAGAAATGTGATAATAAAATTATTCATGTAAATAATTCGTGTTTATATTTGCGTATTCATTATTTACTTTAACTTGGACGAGGCTTATTACACATTATAAGCCTTATTTATAGTCATGTTAAAAAATGGCTTATGTTCGTTATTTCAGCTATTTTGTAGTGTGCGAGCTAAGCTTTGAAATATTAATTTATGTGATTTATGAGCATATAGGTACTATCCATAATTTTTATCCAACGCTACCGTGTTTAAGAATTTGCAATTTTTGCACACTTTTCCGTATAAGGAAAAAATCTTGTCCCCTTGAAATTTGTGTGAAAGTAGGTATTTTTAACAAGCCAAAATAACAATATTTCTGTAATTCTTATGGAATAATGGTAATAATTATTACTACTGCGAATCTATACTAGGTAATATTATAAAGCTGAATAATCTCAGGATTCAGGAACAACTGGTCCGATTTCAAAAATTATTTCGGTGTTAGATAGCCCATTCATCGACGGCTATACACTTTATAATTTATATCATCACGCTATCAACAGGAGCGGAGCCACATGGGTGAAACCGCGGAGCGCAGCTAGTCTATATATACTACATATATACTATATAATATTATAAAGAGGAAAGGTTTGTAATTATGTATGTATGTATGGTTTTCACGCATAAACTACTGGACCGATTACAAAAATCTTTCACCATTAGGAAGCTGCATCTTCACTGGGCAACATAGGCTACATTGCATTTAAAAAAAATATTAGTGATCCTTACCAATAATGCAATAATGTAACCCAATGTGTAAAAAATTCTTCAATAAAACTTCTGTCATCGGGTGCGCTGCGGAATCTATGGAAGATAGAACAAAAAAATATTCTACGGTATTATAGAATGGATCAATATCTACAAGAAAGTCCGCGATACCATAATATATGTCCATCTTCAGTAGTTATGTTACTACAACAACTTTTTTACGTTTTCAAAGTAAATAGAAGTGCCGACAGTAATCAAACCATGTTATCCATACACATATATTAATCCTTATCCCATTAAATGATGTTTTATTGCATAGCTTCTATCGCGGGCCTTGAGCGCGGGGACCGAATCCAGAAATTTAGTAACGAAAAACCTCACGCTCCCCACTCCGACAGGCACAGAGGTGGGAGGTGTGGCTTGAAGGCATAGCATGGTTTACCGCGGCAGTCCCCGAGTGCCACACGTCTTTTCTTTTATAGACTGTTTCAATACCAGGAAATTCTTTTTAAATGAAAAAAATTGGATATTCCATTCAAAAAATATAACGAATTTTTAAAAGCGTCAATCTACAGAAAATAGTAGGTATACTGTTCAATACAATGAGCAGGCCGTAGTGCGGGACGGGGTAAAGGTGATTTTCATGTGATTAAAAATTAAACCTATAGTCCGACCTATAGTAGAGTTTTCACTGTCACGATATCGCTATCTATGCGGGTGAAACCGCAGGGCATTGCTAGTATCCCCCCAACGGTCCAGGCCTTGTCGCGGCGGAGGGGCTCAGTA
Source organism: Colias eurytheme (assembly GCA_907164685.1). Taxonomy (NCBI): domain Eukaryota; kingdom Metazoa; phylum Arthropoda; class Insecta; order Lepidoptera; family Pieridae; genus Colias; species Colias eurytheme. Next base: position 5,469 of record CAJQZN010026836.1, read on the forward strand.
GCTCAGAGTTGTGGCCCTCTGAGTGAAGCGAAATTGGACCAGCGAGGGGCTGAACGGCTGGTTTAGAGTCGGGGAGATTCGACCGGCCCGACGGCCAGGGCTAGGTGTGGCCCAGCGGCCGCTGTGTGCGGCGTGGGATGGCGGCCAGAGGTCGTGGCTTGGCGGACCTCGTGTCCACTAGGCAAAGGTGGCGCTGAACGGCAGTTGGGGTTGGAAAGCCTCGACTGACCCGACGGTAGAGGTCCTGTTTGTGGGCCAGAGAGGAGCCGGCTTTTATGCGGCGGTGGATGGCGGCCAGAGGTCGCGGCGCGGCGGGCTCGCTGGTTTAGCAAGCCACGTCGTGCAGCGGAGGGCGGGATCCCGACGCGTCATTGTGATGACGCGCGGAGACTCCTGCAGAGAGGTGTGGGGCGGCGGCCTCTGTAAAACGGCCGTCTGCCAACTCGTAATCCGGTCCGTGGGGCCGGACCGAGGGCCGCCGTCTCTGGGGCTGCGAGGTAATCTCTATAAAAGTGCGCCGGAGGGTCCCCCGACGTGTATTTCACACATCGGAGGACCTTCCGGCGTGCACCCTCCAGCCGGACGGTGATGGGGTCGGGGGTTCGGGGGAACGCGGATGATGGAGCGGGGAAAGATCCATTGTCTGCGCGTTGGTGGCGTAAGCCTTCGTTCCAGCAGCCACCAGCGAGGGGGGTTCTAGTGGTGGGCCTGGAAACGGGCATCTGCTGGGCGGGACACGCGGTAGAGTCGTAACCGTTCCCGCAGTTCCGTCCAAAGCAGCGCGATGGAACAGAGTGGGGTTTTAGTCGGTAGAAATCCGACATAACCACGGTTCCATCCCCGGGAGCCGGGGGTATCTAAGAAGATTTCCCCACTATAAAAAAAGGGCATTGCTAGTATTATACAGGGTGTCCCACTGTTGGTATACTAAGCTCAAAATAGGTTATAGTTTTGCATACGCTGAGTACGTAATAAATACTTAAAAAATTCCAGACGCATTTTTTTTTCAAATAGATGAAATCTTAAAACTCTATGTGTATACCCATAACAAGCAACCCGCCCAGCTTTGCCACCAGCACGTGGGCTATCGTTTAAGATTATGTTTTCATAGACAAAATGCTCACATTAGAGAAGCGTTATATGCCGGCTGCGCGAAGCCAGAGAAGAAAACATGGATTTTCAGGAAAAATTTAGCTAAAAATTTTTGACGTTCGTTGTTTAAGTATTTTTTTCATGATCAGTGTATGCAAACCTATAAGTCCCTTCGCGCTTAGTATACCAATAGTGTGACACCCTGTATATGTTTAATTAATTCCGATTTAAAATGCTTTTCATTTTTGAAACTATGCTTTGTGAATTTATCCAAGGATTTTTGTGGTTCCATTTGTTTATACGATGTCTCTTTGACGTAATGAAACACGTTCAAAAGGGTTGCGGGCGTTGGGTATAAAGCTTAGTATCTTGAAATATTTACAGCTGTTCAAAATTTATACATTTTTATTTATTACTTACGAATCTCGTCACATGGACCTAGGAGAAAACTGTAGAATGTTGATTTATTCAATGAATAGTCAAGTTTAAAACGTACATACGATCATTATTGAGAATTAAAAAAAGATTAAAATGCTATAAGGAGCTTGTCTCCGTACTTGACCGCATTATCAGTATTTGCTTATGCGCTTCCACTGAGAATGCTTGAGAGCATCTCTTGATATCTATGAATGAATGTATCATGCATGAATGTATCTATGAATTAAATCTTTTCCTTGATAGTTGATACGCAATTATGAATTAATGTATGTCTGTTTGTTCCTCTTTCTTGGGATAGTTTGATAATACTTTGCTGTGATGTAACTAGCTAATAATACTAGAAATACAATATAATATGCTAGAGATTAGCTTGCATTTTCCCGCGGGTTCTTCCGGTGGTAAAACTGTGCGGTACAGCTGGTAAAATGTATTTACTTATTCTAAAAAATGAAACAAGATGATATTGAATAAGGTAATTAATGAAAAAGTATTTTCGTGGCATTTCTTAATTAATACAAGCACTGTCTGGATATTTATTAATACTTTGTTCTTTATTACTTTAAAGTGCTTTACATTTAACACAAATTAGGTGCTGAAGAGTCGACGAGGTGACGAGGTATGCCTAGTAACTGCTAGAGCTGCGAAGTCGAGCGAGATTATATATTTTAGAGTTCAATAAAACTTTATTAAATCTTCAGTACTTACTGAATTAACATTTTATAAAAAATATTGTACTCAATGCTTATGCCACTAATGCTTTCGTTATCATTCCGTTCGATCAGTTCCAAACGATAGTCGTTCAGCTGTTATTTGTTTTTCACATTTGTCCTTAGAAACCATTTTTTATTCTATGATACACAATTTAAATCTAATCTAAATATCTCTTTGATAAACTTAGGACAGTCAAGTTTTAATTTATCCAAAATATATCTACCAATGGTTAACATGTGGGACCTAAAACAATTATTTATTCTGCGCTTAAGCCTAACAAATTATTCACGATGTCAACCATTTGTATAATGATAGCCATTAGTGACATGGAGAACAATATTATATTTAAAAATAATACGTTTATTTTATGTAAGGTAACTAAATAAAATTTAATAATGTTACAAGCTTGTTACAAGCAATAAAAATTCTGAAATTGCGAAGAAAAGCAAACAGCAGACAAACACTAATAAAATACTTTTTATTACAAGAAAATAAAAGAGATCTCAAATATATACCTAATACAAGAAGTTTAAATGAAACAAGATTTGTTTTCCAATATAAGTACATAAGAGCCAAGAGGCAAAAAGAAGACATGTACCTATGAATGAATATTTTAAACTTCTTAAATAAAAAATCTTCTCGTTTTGCCGGTTATAACACATATTAAACGTTCTCTCTAACAAATCCTTTAAGAATTCAATTGTTCACTTTGCTGTGATCTTGTCATCACGTGTATATGTATATGTAGGTCCATTTTAGGTACCTACTGTAAACACAACAGTATCTAAGAGGTTTATCATGTTTCCGAGGAAACTATATGCACCCTTCTTACTATTATTTATAGAGCCTCTACCGTCTACGGGCTACGAAAGCAGACAAATCGATGATCTGTTTATTAGATCTGGGACATTCCTGATAGTTGGTATAATTATTAACTTATTCAGTTTGAAAAGTCATTAATACTCTTTGAGATTATCGTTCATATCAATTAGCCATAGTATAAATAATTTTATTAGTGGGCGTACCCTGTAGTTAGCTTCGCACATCGTCTACTGACTCAGAAGATAAAATGAAGATAATCTTCAGAATGGATTAAGTAAAATTATTTTTTTATTGTAAAAAGAAGACTACTTTTAGGTTAAGATGCTTAACTTAAAGAATTTCTGAAATTATTTATTGTGAAATTGTAATATCGCATTATGACTGTTCATAACATTATATTAGCGTCACAGATTTTGTTTTTGGTTATTTTTCTTTTTGTCACGTTAAACCACTGTTTATTACACGTTTATTATGTGTAGACATCAGTGACAACTTTTATATACTACTTAGGTACTAATTGTTTTAGGAATTACTAATATGTAATTATTTTCAAGGACAAGGACATGTTCAGATTATGTTTTTATGAACAAAAACGTCTGGAGCCCGAAGGCATCAATTAAAAGTTTATTTACATATCGTATGAACTTTATATATGGAATCGTTAAGTATAATTCATTAAAAATTAAAATCTACCAAAGTAGATTTCAGATTATACTTTATCGCCGTCGTAATAATTGCTTATGAAGCTCTTTATATTGTGCTTAATTGTGAACTATTGAGCAACCCGATAGATTTTGAAAAATAAAAACTTTTGAAGTCAATAACATAGACTTAAAGTACACTATAGTATATAGTTCAAAAACTTTTCCATAAAGAAGGTGTAAATGCAAAGCTTCGAGCGTTTCATGGACTGGCTGGACGTGAACTAGGTATATAAAAATGCATGATTTGATATTTTTCATCTAAACACATCACATGCCCGCTTACATTACCGTAGGTACTACTTGTGGTACTACTTATAACATCTCAACATTTGTCAGTGTTTACGAGAACATTGCATAAACACTAGATATTATGATATACCGTCATAATTATTGTGCGCAACCACGGATGTACTAAAGTCCGGTCGCGGAGCAGGAAGAATTTCGTTATTACCTGTCACTGTCACTCACTTGTAAAAATAATGTGTCTTGCTCGCACAGGTGCAATGACCGCCGTCCTTAGGGATTGTAAACCTTTAACCTGAGAGCGTAAGGTTTGTGTTTGCTTGATTGGTGTCAGGTGTTCGATTATGATTTTGTGAATTCAAAATTTATAAGAATAAACCTCAAACTCTTTATGTCCAATCAAAATCCGCCTAAGTCGAAATCGCGTGTTAGACTAACTTATTTCTGTAATATTGTACTAGTCCTTATTTTTCAAATTATTTTTTGAAAAATAAGATGATAAAGAAGTTTCACTTCTTATTTGTGTACACGCACACTTTTTTTATATAATATATCGTTGTTATTGAAAAAGTTAAAATGTAACTAACTAATAAGTATTGTAAATGAATAAAGGACATTTATTTAATAAATTAGTAAAAAACATTTTCTCCTCCAAATATTTCATGTAAACTGCACTTCATTCAAAAATGTTTGTGACCACTGTCAGTAGGTAAAGAGGTCATTGTACGAAATTCTTTCTGCTCCGCGACCGGACTTTAGTACTAGCACTAGCAAACAAGTCTGCACCCGAAAGCTTCACTACATAGTATAAAACAAAGTCGCTTTCTCTGTCCCTATTTCCCTATGTCCCTTTATATGCTTAAATTTTTAAAACTACGCAACGGATTTTGATGCGGTTTTTTCTTAAATAGATAGAGTGATTCAAGAGGAAGGTTGTACATAGTATATAATTTATTAGGTTTTAGACAAAGCGGGCGAAGCCGCGGGCGGTAAGCTAGTTATAGGTACATGAAGGAACAGCTTTCACAAATCTACTTTAGACACTAATATTCTTTTTGTAGAATATTTTTACACATATAAAATACATTTTTTTAGAATCTTCACATCGTTCGCCATTAATACTTCAAAGATTGTCTCGAATGGCAAATGACATTGGCCTTTTGAGCTTTTATCTTATTTTGCGAGTCTCTGATTTATGTTTCTGATAAAATAACAGATTATGGCAAAAAGTTTAATAATAGGTAAGTACTGCGATATTACCTTAATTATTAGATTACTAGAGGTCCGCCCCGGCTTCGCCCGTGGTACATATTTCGCAATAAAAGGTAGCCTATGTCCTTTCTCGGGTATCAAAATATTTCCATACCAAATTTCATGCAAATTGGTTCAGTAGTTTAGGCGTGATTGAGTAACAGACAGACAGATAGAGTTACTTTCGCATTTATAATATTAAGTATGGATTGTGCCACTTTATGTAACTTTGTGACATTTATATGGCTTGAGAATTAATAATAATTGAAGAATTTTATCTCAGCGGCCTTAATTGAATGGAAAGATAATAAGCTTTTGCAAACTTGAGAGTGAAATTCCCAAGTGTGATTTAGCTTCTCATGAGTTTCAACAAGGCTGCCACGGATAATCATATTATTATTGTAATGAAATTATACAATAATATGATTATCCGTTCGAAATTAATGTATCGCCTATCGGTATCGGGCAAATGCTTTAAATGTATAATGTACATAATGAATCTGTTTAACATAAAACTGATGAGTCAATGATGGAGCTTTTATTAAATAAAAGCTCCATCATTGACTCATCAGTTTTATTAGATTTATCAAGATTTATATTTGTGATAAATTTTATCACAAATATAAATCTTGATAAATCATTTTTTTCCTGTTTGTCATAGATTGTATTCAGTGAATAAGCACATCTTTTTGGATTCTAAACAATAGCAATTTTCCAAGATAAAACATATTGGTACATTATACATATAATATTATAAAGAAGTAAGAAAGATTATACTCGGATTTTACAACGGATAATATGTACTCACGTCTTATTAAAAAACGAATAATTTTATAGCAATTTTTCAAGTTTCAAAATGTTACAGATGCAATTAAGCGCCTGTGAAAAGGGATTAGCTGAAGCAATTATGACAGATTTTCTTAAAAACAAGTTTAATAACGAAGAAATTTATCGCGGCTTCGCCTACGTAGTCTGTGGACAGTGGAAGTATCATAATCTCGAACTATCTTGGTACCTGTGCTTGGTACCAAATTTTATATCTGTCGCAAGAAGAGAGTCAGAATAACTTTCACCTTTATAAAATTAAAAGTAAAGATTTTCTTAAAAACATGTTTAGTAACGAAGAATTTTATAAAAGACTAGCTTTCTTGCATATAAGTGAAGTATCCCATGTCTTTTCTTGGATCTTCTTCCAAATCGGTGCACTACCTACTTACCTAGTTCGGGAGGGTCCGGACTGATAGACAGAAGTAAGTTCGCACTTATAATGAGTTGCTATTTAAATTTATAAAATATATTTCTGTTAACTGGAAATGAAGAGTGAATGCGAGATTGGATAACCAAACACTAATTATCTAATAATAATTACTTTTAAAATCGTTAAACATTTCAATTAATTCTTATATCCGATGGAAATAAAAGTAAGCTGAATAACATAGAATAAAATCTAATTGACAATATAACAATTATATGGTCAAATCTTGGCCAATTCAATAAATTTAATTGAACAAAGAAACTGTATAAGGTTTATAATATACAATGTCTATTTGGAACACGAAGAATACAATACATAATATACAATCTATGTATTGTAGGTACGCAAAAATGCGACACATTCTATTTGAGCTAAGTTCTCAGATATCTATAAAAATATCCTGAAAGGAATCCAAGTAGTGTTTCGCTTTTTCCTTTTATAATAATCATTTCTATTGAAGACTTTCAGTTCTTTATTCGCAATTCGAGGTATTTATATATAGTGTTAGTGGGTACCTGCTCCAAACATTCTACCAATCTTATGAAAATATTGATCTTTCCCTTACCGTATTTTGATAGCATAACGAAAACAATAGCGCGCCTACTTAATACATATTATGTTGAGATATTATAGCACAAATGTATGAATGTCACGCTTGGAGTTTGATTTTTTTTAATTGCTATTTTTTATTTTCTTGTTTGGTCTAATATCTCAGTATCATACCTATACATTTATTTAAGGACAGGAAATTAAAGCACTTAAGCATTTTTAACATATTGCACGCCTCATAAGCGAAGCGTTGAGGTGGGTACTACTGTCACTTCGCGCAAAACATCTGATTTTTCAAACTTAAAATGTCTTTATGTATCATACATTGCACTTGTAAGATAATACATACACACACATATTAAGAAAAAACACTATTTTTAACGTTCATGATATTTTGATGTCATTTTTGTTATTTAAACTAGTTAAAAAACAGTTTAAAAAAGTTCTGTCTTGGACGTCCGTGTGTCTGTATGTGCGGATCCTTTTTCTTGTTAACACGATAGCGACCGAAATACTTTACTAATCGAGTCTTTTTTTTTCTCTTACGCTTGAGTATGCTCAGGAATAGAACCCTTTCATTTTTCAGGGTCTGATTCGATGTGGTTTAATTGTTATTAAATAAACAAAAATAATAATTAATAAATATTTATTAAAAAAAAATTATGAGGCGTGCACTTTTGGATTTTCCAAATTATTTGTGTTTTTTATTATTCATTCCGATGTGTCTGAACACTAAAGCGAACGTGGTCACGGGGAGAGTGCTTTAAAAAGTATTTGAATCCTTGATCTTTTGGATGAAATTTTATTCTTTGTATACAGTTCTTCTAAGCTCTAGCTCCACATATATTCAACTAAGACAAATTGTGTCGTATAACCTAGGTCTCCCTAATCTTATCTTAATCTATTCTCCGGTTGAAATTACCCAATTTAGGACCTCTTTGACCTTAGGCGCGGGACATATACAAGCGGCGCGGCGCGCCGCGGGCACGCCGCAGGCGCGCTGCCGGCGTGCATCGGGTGCGCTATTGGCATTTTGTATGAAATAATTTAAAGGCGGCGCAACCTTGGCGCAACCTTGGCACAACCGTGGCGTGCCGTCTCGACGCCTGTCCAAAATTCTTTCATACAAAATGTATAAGAAGGACGTGGTGCAAAACAGATTCAAGAGGTGCGCTTATGGCACGCCCGCGCCCGTGCCGCTTGTGTTTGACCCGCGCCTTAAGGGACCTGTTCGGTGTAGCAGTTATTTCCTCTGCCTATTACGAGACGATTTCTATTACAGAGAAAAATGGCCTTTGCTGACTGTCGATGAAATGACCGGAATGCCAATTTATAAGGTACCTATATAAGACTGTCCTTTTTGCAATCTTTCATATTATGCCTAAACATTTTTCATATTTTTCATACGTCATCAGAAAAAAATAATAAGATTGGGTATTTAAATTTTTTATTAATTGTATTATTATATTGTTCTTAATCTATGAATTATTAATAACTGTCCGTATACATACGAACGAAAATTTATAATTTGAGAAATCATTATAAAGTCTCCTAAATTATCAAAGGAAAGATGATCTTAATAATTATTTTGTTTAAAAACTAGCGTGCCCGTCGGGGAATGTAAATTAAAAACATATTTTGGTAGATACAATTCGGTTGTATAATAAAGCTGGTCGCTTGTAAGTTGTAGCTAACGTTGTCTTGTCTCAGTTCAAATTGTACAAATATAATAATGAAAGTAACATTAATAAGTCCGTTTTTCGTAATAAATTTTGTTTAATTTTATAACTCTATCTATTTTTTTTGTTATTATTTTTTACATAAAATAATAATCGTAAAAATAAATCAATAGCTTTATTACTACCTAAGGATTGTTTTTAATGAATTTGAGGGTGAGATTTAAGACAGTATCGAGCTTTGAACTATATAAATATTTGTGGCAGAAGGGGGAAGGAGAAACAAACAGCTTATAAAATAACGAAATTATATTAGTATCTACTACTAGTAAGTAAGTAAGCATCAGTAGTAACTCATGCCAAATGAAGGAGGAAATATTATAGATTATGTAAAATACCACAAATACCTTTCAAAGGTCTCTTTTATTTATATTTCGTTTTTATAGCAGTCGTTTCTATCACATAATATATATTCCTTCCAGAAAGCGCCTTATAAGCAGAGACGGTATTTGTATTGATGAGTAGCGATTATAGAATCGCTTTGGGTACCGGGCACCGGCAACCGACAGGACTCCAAAATACAATACGTACAATAGAACATTATGCATTTAACATTAAGTACATACCAATTCGAATATTTGTATCGTACAACAGTAAGATAAATAGATATTAATTAAAACAATGAAACAACCAATTTATTAAACTTTACACACGCAAATAAAATTTTATCATACTAGCCAAAAAAACAGATTCCTGATTGCGGTCTAGCGCTTGTTCTGAACCTACTAAGACTATGATCTTCTCGATGATTTTTTTTTTTTTTTTTTTAAAGGCACCCGTCATCACAGGGTGTTCGCGCCACCTCTGGAATATTGTCCAGAGACATTATTTTCATTTTTTATTTGTTTACAAATACATAATTTTCAGCCACATAATAAATTAAAAATAAAATTATTACTAAATTAAAAATATTACAAATACAAAGTCAAAGATATTAAAATACTGGGTAAATAAAATAAATGCTACAAAAATTGAAACTATCCTAATACTAATATCACAGAATCACATCACACGCCATTGTTACGCTTATTGACTACTTCTACAATATATTTACAATATTTAAAGAAAGTATCCCTACACTTGTCCCCCAGGGCGGAAGGCAGATTCTCACCCGTCTCTCGATGATATTACATGAATCTGTATTTGGTAGTCTATGTAGATGGAAGAATAAAACATAAAAAATACTATGTATTTTTATAACAAAATATCTATCTAATTTCTATGTTGTGGCATGTTTCTTAACTACTATAGCAATTATTTTAAAAGACGACTGGTACTTTCAGCTTGCCATATTACTTTGTTCTCACAACTTTATTTAAGGCACCCTTTCTTCCATTAAAGAGATTTACAGGCAGTTGAAGAACTATACTTTTGGTATTCACACATTTGTGAGCACTGTAGTCTGTAAGATAATATATTTAAACTTTTACCACCTCGGAAACTTTACGCCACATAACCTGTAATAAGCGTAAAATTCATACATAGGTATTATTATTATGCTAATGTACATTATTACTAAAAATAATCATTAAAACTCTTTAAATAAATAATGTCAAAAAACAATAATGACATTAAATTGAAGTTTCAATTATTGGTAACTAGGTTTCCGCCAGCTGCGGCTTCGCCCGCGCAGGCAAAGAAAAACTGTTCCCGTGGGATTTCCGGGATTGCGTCATTATCCCGGGATAAAAAGTAGCTTATGTCCTTTCTCAGGTATCAAAATATCTCCATACCAAATTTCATGAAAATTGGTTCAATAGTTTAGGTAACAGACAGACAGACAGAGTTACTTTCGCATTTATAATATTAGTATGGATATTATTATTAAAGTACTGACTTACATTTTAAAAGACAAGTTATGCAAAGATATTGAAAAGACGTTGAAAGCTCTCGAGTGCTCGCTCTATGAATTAAGAAATAAATAACTATAAAGCAACTTGTTACTCAATATAAATTCTTATCTTTTCGATTATAATAAAGGAAACAGGATGGGAGAAGCTTGTTTTGTTTTTGTTTAATGCGAGTACATATTTAACTTAGACTTTTAATGGGTTTCAGGCGCTGTACTTCAATATTATTATAAATTTTGATGTTGTCTGGCCGTCATAGATCAATTTATGTAGGATTAAACTCATTAAGTACGTTTTTTTCCGAGTACCTGCTGAAACTTTGAAACTATTAATATTTGTGCATACCTATTAGAAATTTAAAAACAACTTTTACTCACTTTTTCCAATTTGAAATAGCTAAGCAAAGATGTTTTCACTCTAACCATTAAGATAAAAGTTCTTCAATAAGACCTTTATGAAAGTACGTAAATAACTTTCTTCCCAGGAAAGAGGTGGAGAATTTCATAATAAAGAATTACACTAATAATTGTTACGAGAAATTTATTTCAATCAATTACATAATTTTTAAATCAAATATAGTCGTCTGAACTACGAACATATGCTTTTTTATATATTTTTTATAGTTTTAAGTATCAGGAGTGATAATAGGGTGCCGTAACGAAAAAGTAAAAACGGCACCCTATTACTGATACTTCGCTGACGGCTGAACTGACAGACAGACATGTCTGTGAGTTTATCCTTCCGTCTGTCACCAGAACATGTAGGTACAGTTGAGATAGAAAATTGTAAATAATCAAAGATAATGTATTTCTGTTGCTGGTATATCAACAAATAATGAAAAAGCAACGGTTGGTACGGTCATAAATAGGATGGGTGACCAAAGTTTTTATATTGCAGTTGCAGAGACTACTAAAAGTTACTACAACTTCATTGCAGAACCCATACTAACACATTTCCAAAATAAATCTAATATCAAATTATGTACTCGTATTTCCAATGGGGACGGTATTAAGTATATCATCATCACTACATAGTATAAAACAAAGTCGCTTTCCCTGTCCCTATGTCCCTATGTGATATGTCCCTTTGTACGCTTAAATCTTTGAAACTGCGCAACGGATTTTGATGCGGTTTTTTTTAAATAGATAGAGTGATTCAAGAGGAAGGTTTATATGTCTAATAACATCCATTAAATAATGGAGAAGTACTGTTATTTTTGAGGTTTCTAATGTGATGTTGTAAATAATTACATTTTTTCCGCTTACATTGCAGACGCAGGCTGAACCCTACGAGTTTTATCAAAATAATGTACTAAGTATTGTATTTGTACACATTGAAAAGGTCTACAGAAAAGTCCGCGATGGTATATGTCTATCTCTTATGGATAACCCACAATAACTTTTTTTGGCATTTACTTTTTACGACGAATAATGCCTAATTTTCGAAGCGATTTTAACCATTACAGCATTAATCCTTAACCAATTAAATACCTTGAAAACATTGTTCATTTAATATAGATCTATATGGCCCTTTACACCGTATGATTTAAGTGAATATTTTCGAAGATATTACAGATTTAAAAATTGCGGGACTTAGCGTTTGCGGCGGTACCGGCCGGCCACCCGGTGCGGCAAGAGCGTGCCTATGTACAGGGTGTAATCGTTAAGTGTGCACAGGTGACTAGGTATACCGTAACTATTGCAGATATCAAAAAACTTTAAACTGATATCGAAATTGCTTAACCTACTGAGTAAAATGGCCATAATACATTTAAAAAAAATAACGAGAAATATCCAAGAAATTAACTTTAAACCCTCCCATACATTTAGTATGAGATATGAATATCCCATGTACATTTAATATGAAAGATTTTACCTTTTTTTTGGTTTTCTGCTATAATTACTTGGAAAAATTGAAGGGAAGTTCATTTAGAAACTGTAAATAGAGCTCCTCATTGTATTGCACAATGAGGATGTCACTTCGAAAATCTGCTATGAATACAAAATGTATGGGAAATAAATTGTATGGGAGCGTTTAATGAAACATTTTTGGATATTTCTCGTTTTATTTTTAAAAAAAAATTACGGCCATTTTACTCAGTAGGTTAAGTACCTACTTTCAATATCAGTTTAAAGTTTTTCGATAGCTGTAGGTAATAGTTACGGAATAATCGCCTGTGCACACTTAACGATTACACCCTGTATACCCGTGCGAAGCCGGGGCAGGGCGCTAGTATAATAATCACAGACATGTCTGTGATAATAATAAAATATGTACCTCTTATAAAATAGGAAAATAAATATTATTAAACTCGGTGATGGCTGTACTTTGATTTAGGTACATTATAGAGTTATTATGAGAGTTTTTTTTTAACCAGTCTTAATATATTTAAACACAAATCATTATAAATATAGGTAAACTATTAAATTGATAAAATTAATGACAGTAGAAATTTATCTTAATAATTTATCTTACTGAAATTTCTAATATTTTTTAAATAATAATATGTATCATATTATGGTGGTCATAGTTAACTATAAAAAACTGCTTTTGTTAAAACGCTATCTGGTAATCATTTTCTTATACATATATTAAAATCCTAATATTATACTCGCATTAATTATTTTGAATTACATCATATAATATTATGAACCAAATTACTTGCTGCTTCTTCACATTATTCTACTTATTTGTTATTCGTTACGTTGAACGTTGTTGGAACCTTTTTACGTAGTCAATGATTATTAAAACCTATTTAGACCTTAATAAATTTTACTTTATTGCCTGATATAAAAATATATTAGGGTTCCTTTTCACAATATTTGAGATATATAATTTTATGGATTACTTATTATTTATTATTATCTATACTAATAATATAAAGTTTGTTTGTTTGAACGCAACAGGAACTATACTGGTCCGATTTGAAAAATTCTTACGGTGTTAGATTATCCCAATTATCGAGGAAGGCCTATTTATCATTACGCTATGACCAACAGGAGCGAAGCTACGCGGGAGAAACCGCGAAGCGCAGCTAGTAATAAATATGCTTAAAGGTAATTATTTTTTTTATTACTTATCTTTAGTAAGTATAAATATATAATGTTGCAACTAGAGTTGAAGTAGAATAGATATGTCAATAGGCGGGTCCCCAGTCCCCAGTCCCCACATACTCGGCTCGGTCAGTGAACATGGCTGGGCCGAGGAAATCGCGTGTGCCGGCATTTTCCACGGCGGAAAATATTTTGCAAGGCCATTTGCTCTGTGTGGACCCGCCTAACTAAAAGAACTTTTGAATAATTTATTAATAGGAATGTAACCATTTTTTTAATAGTATTTATAATTTTGAAAACAAATATTTAATATACGTAATACTCTAAGTATTTGTATTATAATAAATAATACGTAATAATCACAAATAGATACTCTAAACCATTTTAGGTTAATAATGTCGCTCTTATTCTGTAATCTTGGTTCTAAATATTTCTGATTTCAATAGCCGTGGATACCGACTGTAAATAACTTCCATTTCATTTCCCCCCAAAATTAAATTCCTTACAACTTTGAAATTGTATACTATCTGATTTTAATTTGAGTGCCTATGTAATTTCGCTTTGTGTTTGTTCTACGACCTGTATAGAAAGAAAAGACATATCTACCAAAATATATCTGTGGCATTCACGTGCGCTCAAAGAATAAACAAATATTTCCCATAGATGTTGTTTGAAAGCTGGAAAAATGGATCAAAACAAATTATACCAAGATTCTAGTCTGAGAGAAAATGTTAACAATGTTACTTACAAAGAGGAAGAACGCCATGTATTTGATTATGTCGTAACTCGTAGAGATTAGACCAAAAACAAAATACCTACACAAAATATAACTCATACAATATTTTAATAACTCCATACAACCCATGCACATTCTATTACGATTGTAAGTAATATATTAATATGCGTTGTTAGTTAGACCACTTTATATAAGTATCTACCTAAATATTATCTACACTCTACAGTGTAGATAGAGTTAGATTCTTACATATTGCTCCGACACATATTATGTATTAATAGATGTGAGTGGAGATCCTGGATAAATCAATAATTTATACAATACTCATATGAGTTCGCTTCAAAATAAATTTAATAACGCTGTATCCTATACAGAAATTCCGAAAAATTTCCTATCTTTTTTTTTTTCATAAATATCTTAATTAAATTTCACTAATTACAAAGAGTTCAGATTACAGGCAACATAAGCACACACTTCATCAGGAACGTTTCGACCGTCGGGCATATTTAGATTACAAAGTTAGTTGTTTAATTACAGACTACGAAATAGAGACTGTAACCTTTATTCAGGTAATAACTTAACTCGCAAAGATTTCGTAGAATTATTGTACCTATTACTTCAAAGTTAAAGTATGTATTTTGAATTTTATTGCAGAAACAATACGAACACAAATGTTTCTCTTCTTAGAATGGAAATATTGTATTGTACTAGTGTTCTGCTCCGACTTCACACTCTCTTCATGGTTTGAGAAAGCGTTTACTTTCTTGTTTTATTTTACTATAACTACGAAATAGCTATAACTAAAAGTTAGAGATATTATTAGGTATACCTACATGAAAACTAAAACGTGTAAAGCATTATAAGTGAGTATGTGTACAGTGTACTAAAAAGCAAATGAATGATACAAAATCATTCATTTGCTTTTTAGTACACTTATGTATAAACATAACATTACGTAACGTTTTATGTATAAACATGCTCTATATTTCATTCGATCCTAAAAGTATTTGCCCAAATGGCACCTCGTTGGTTGTAAGTAGATATTATATGAACGAAGCCCTTTACCTTAATCATGATTAAACTTCACTTACGGGTACGGGTCGTTTAATCATTTGCATTGCGAGAAGTTAAAGGTAGTTTGAACGTTGTGTCGAATATGATCTAACTACGTACCCTTTAATAAAAACTTTTTCTGTCACTGATAATTAAAGGTATAAAAAAAAATTAGAAGATAACATTTATTTCGCTAATGAGTTATTTTATTGCAAAGCAGTCGTTATCCAAATTTACGTAATATAAATTTTATGGTTTAAAAGTTACGTTGCCATGCTAATATTACATAAATCATTCTTCACAAACTTAATAATAATTATAAATCAACATTTACCTGGCTATCTTACAAACCACAACAAGCCAGTTTGCGTAATAAGCTTAATCGAAGTTGAAGTAATAGACTGGATGCCAACTTTGAACCCAAAAGTTTCGCAACAGACGCTGTCTACTTCTCTATAAGATTCCATTAGATTTAACACAAGCGTGGATAGCTGGAAGTTTCAGAAATGGCTATTTACGTTTACGTACGTTTGAATTGCGAGTTTCGACAACAAGATCGGTCAGAACAATCTTGGCAGAAAAGCTGATTGCTGCTTTTTCAATATTTTTGGAATGTGCAATGTTACAAAGAGCAATGTTTGTTTTTGTGGAAGTTTATAGTTTTCCAGTTGTTGTGTAATGGATACAGTTAAAAGTAATGCGCCGGTTTCCGAAAAAAACAATTCATTTTTATTTTTACGTTTATCCTCAATTAGCCTTAAATTATGGTAATGTAACCACATACCACTTGCTAAATAATACATCACTTCAACGTGACATATACTTATTTATATAACTACAATAATAACAAGATATAGTAGAATAAAGATTTTTCTCTTGAAATGAATTCCAATCTTTGATCATATTGGATGCTCTTTTTGTAGTCGTAACAAATGAGCGACCCGATTGTTCGAATTGCCTTTTTCAGTCCTATAATGGAAAAAGTGTAAAGGCGAATATTTGTTTAAAAAAAAGAAAACCACGTTTTACATTTTACTTTCGTTTAAAATTTAACGTTTTTAAATGGTACAAATAAAATAAACACGACGTGGGATACTTTTAATTCAATCATATTATATTTATAATAATGATTATAGGTATACTTTATATACTTATAAGCAATTCAACCGAGAATGTCTATATGACCCATCGATTTGTAAAACAGATGTGAAATACATCTGCTATGTATCGAAAACTCGTGATTTCTATTACATTTGCTCATACTTCAGTGAAGGTTAATTTACATGCTCATTAATTTCCATCTGTTTATTTTTATTGAGCAGAGTTGAAAAGCTGTAAATTATTTAAAAATATAAAAGATAATGTATCTGAAAGAAAATCTGCAAAGGTTGCAGCGAAATAAAACAAACCAGTCCCAATACGGGAAGTCTTCCTTGCTTTTTTTATGGCAGAGTATGCTGTATAATGTAGATATGTAAAGTCTTCTCTGCTGTAGGCTGCCCATTGCTTGGAGCTCCAGAAACATAGTAGGTGGCTTGCCGGCCTTGTAGGACCTATGTGCTCTTTTTTGAAAGCCTCAATGCCATATTCATTGAGGAATACCGGAGTTTTTAGTAGTTAGTAATTCGCTACAAAGCTTAAGTTTTTCTAATCCAGCTACCAATATTTGATCCATTTTTATCTACAGACTAACGCAGCAAGTTAATTAAAAAGCTTATGAAAAAACCATTCTAAAATTTAATCCCTCGGACTACAATGAGACTATATTGATACAATGGAATTAATTAAGTCAGCTCCCATAGTCTTGTTAAGATCGTTATTAAATTCATTAAACAGTATTTGTAATTATGCAGTGATTAAATCCAATAAAATTGGAACCTGAAATTTATATTAAGATCCATTCTAGTAATTATATAGAGAGCTTCAGTTGAAATTTTTCATCTAGTAAATCGCAGTATATTTGAGAAACACTCAAACATACTGCGAACATACTGCAAACATTCAGTCTAATGACTGAACGATAGTGTTCTATACAAACCGACTAAATAAAAAATGTTTTAAGAAACATAAAGGCGAACTTCATTAGGGATTTGCATAACATCAAGTCCATTTTAAGTGAGACAGACGTGTTACGTTCTTCTCGCAAGACGACGATAAGGAACGTAGCTACTAGCTATAGAGTATAAAGTTAGTTATATAATCATTTTACTAAATCTTTAGTATTTACGTTCCCTTATTAATTAGAGTATTATTGATATTCTATCTTATGAAGCACACTTCATACATAAATCTAATTATACTTGCTTACTTTAATATTATATTAAATGAGATAGAAATTATATAATTTTATGGCGTTGATCCTTTGAAAGTGATTGAACATGCCTACGCAATTAAAAAGTTCTTTGTTTTGATAACATCATTTATAAACCTAGTTATTAATTTCAATTATGTAATTCTGTTTTTCAGATCAGCAGGTAGTCTGTAGTCACTGTTTCTTCAGATATTTGACATCAATTATTGCTGTGTTGTTTTATAAGTTTTTAATAAATTATTTACTCGAATAAACTTAAAAAAATTAACATTAATTGTTAAAATTAAAAGGGAGTGCAGTAATTATTTATATTTATAATACAAAAAAAATGCTCACAAAGTGTACCTTGTTCGGAAAGTCATTTTAACTTTAACTGGGTCTGTAACTTTTTGACTACAATAGTATGTTGTAGATTTTGGTCACAAGAGCAAACTTTATAAATAATTTAAAGTTTTGGACCGTCGCTGGCGGGCCATTGAAAAATAGTGCTTATTAATTGTTTGAAGCTTGTGTTGTAAGCCGATTAAGTCTGTGTACAGAGCCTGTTCACTACTCCGTTTTAATGAAAGTCGGTTCATCAACTCGCTCATAAAATCCTGTTGTGTCGCTTACCGTAAATCCGTAGCCAAGAGCAGGATTAAAAACTCAAGTATACCTACATAGATAACGCCAATGTTTCACGAAGACATGTCTGTTTTTATGATTTGTTGTAATGGAAGCAAAGCTTAACTCACACTTCTTATTGTGCTATGTTGTTGGGGAAATTGTAAGGCATGACCATTTTCATAAATCGCGTTTCTTGTGCTTTTAACTTTACTTTAACTTAATAAGAACAGAATAGAACTTCTGAATCTAAAATTCAAATAAACCTGTGCAAATTTGTTTACATTGGTTCGAATATGATAATAAGAATAATTAGATACCTTGTCTATTTCCATCCTCAGAACAAGCATTATCTTTTAAATGTATTAATTTGTTATCTATTATTTTTATCTATTTTCTGAAGAAGAAAATTTGAATATATTATATCGATTTAAATTTGCAGAGTTGGGATACAGTCTTCGCCTCTTCTGCAGATGTTATTGTATGATTTGTCCATGTGCAATATCAGCTTTCTAAAGGAAAATATTTTCCAATAATAACTACTAAATACAATCCACTTAAGTATATCATTATTTTGCTTTATAGAACAGCTAGTATAGATAATATTATATTGTATAGCATTGCTTCTTGAATTCAATAGATACACTTCGTTCCCGTTGACAGATGAAGCGGAACAATGGTCTTGTCAAAAATAAGTAGACTACTTGTTAAATGTCTATGTAGCTTGCTATATAGGTACCTATATGTATAGCTTGATTTACAACGAATTTCACCAGAAAAGTTATTTGGCTCATTTATTCTTTGTCGCTTCGAATCGTAACGTTTTAGGGCTGAAAATAATATGTGAAGAAAATAGGGGTATTGAAATAGAATTAGGTGCATCAATAACAACAAAGCCAGTGTGGAAGCAAAATGGAAGCGAGTACAATACCGCTACGACCGCATTTACATTCTTCTAGTGTAGGCATCTACACATTTTGTATTCTTGCTGTTATTACTTATTGTAGACCACTGTTTGTTATAAATGGATAGTTGTGGAATATTTGCGAGAATCCATATTTCAGCGGCTATCTGCGCTTAAGGAATTCCTCCAATAATTGAATGCCATTTGGCCCAGTTTCAAAAAGTATTCACGGCTTTGGAATGGCAGCTAAGTGAGTGTTAAACTGGATTACCCACAAACAGTTTCTATAAAATGAGAACAATGAACGGTTCAATTGAGTGTGGAGAACCAAGTGGGTATCTATCTATCAATGAGCTTAAAAACTCAATGAGTTTATTTATTGATGTGAATGGTTTTAGAAGAGCTTTCAAATCGGTAGAATACACACATTAATATTAACCACTAAAAATAAATACAATTATTTGCTGTTCTTTTTTAATATTTAGTTATTAAAAACATCTTCACCTACATTTAGCCACAATAATAGAAAACTAATTCTATATTTCTAGGAATAAAAATATTCACATGATATACTTGCAATTTGTACATTTTAACAAGTTAGGTTCGTTGTTATTTACATTTTAGATCTATAGAGATTGTAGGTATGTAAGTTACAAAATATGTAAACAATTATATAAAATAATGGCATCCTACTATTTACATGCTACGAACAATCAAATAAACTTTTAAACACTTACTTAATACCTATCTATATTAGATACGTAATTTTTCAATTTCAACTTCACGAATTTTATAAAAATATATGTATTTCAAAGTAAAACTAGCAAATTAATTCGCGATAGTATCACAGGA
>CAJQZN010026837.1:0-24496 GCA_907164685.1 Colias eurytheme
GGGTCGTTATAGGCAGATCAGGCTACAATCTTATAGCAGTATTACTTCCAGTGTGGGAAAGGGATGGCGCTAGACGAAAAATATAGCGCTGTCCTTTTTCCACACTGGAAATAATACTGCTTTAAGTAAGTAACCAGCTGTTTGAAAGATTTTTAAACTGATATTTAAGTTAGTGTTTGTATGCTTTAGAAATTAAAAAATTTTAAAGAGTTATTACTCTTTAAAAATTTTTAATTAGAATAGAGCAATATTTTGCTTTATTCTTGAACTAGCTTACCGCCCGCGGCTTCGCCCGCTTTGTCTAAAACCTAATAAATTATATACCTACTAAAACCTTCCTCTTGAATCACTCTATCTATTACAAAAAACCGCATCAAAATCCGTTGCAGGTTCAAAGATTTAAACATACACAGAGACATAGGGACAGAGAAAGTGACTTTGTTTTATACTATGTAGTGATAATTTAGATTTTCAGTTTACTAAAACACATAGCTTGTAGCTAAAAGTGGATGTTTTTGGTAACACCTTATTCTGCAACTAACATTTATTCATAACAATCATTTCATACTATTAAAAACTTACGTTTCTTTTTCAAAAGCTCCTCCTATAGGTACAGGTTTTAAGGATGGGTACCCATTTTTATTCACAAAGGCCTATCAACGGAATGACAGTCGAATAACGCAATTTTATCAAGCAGTTTCACTTGATGTTCTTTATCTTTACTGATCGTGGATTTATTGTGGATCAATTCTTCAATTGTTTTCTGTAGGGCGTCTGTTTTATGCTTTTATACTATGTAGGTATATGTATATATGTATATATATTATAAAGGCGAAAGTTTGTAAGGATGTATGGATGTATGGATGTTTGTTACTCTTTCACGTAAAAACTACTGAACCGATTACAATGAAATTTAGCACACATATAGAGGGCAACTTGGATTAACACATAGGATAGTTTTTATCCCGGAAATCCCACGGGAACGGGAACTATGCGGGTTTTCCTTTGCAAACGCGGGCGAAGCCGCGGGCGGAAATCTAGTATGTATAATATAAATGTTATGTAGCTGAAGAGTTTATTTGAACGATAATTCAAAAACAAATGGGACGATTGAACTTAAATATTCATATTAGTCCGATTTTTCAATCCTTGGTTAAAATTTATCCGACCAATAAAGTATTACACGAACATTTTAAATGTGACCTGTAATAGCTGTCAAATACGGACAATAAGAATACATTTTTGAAATGGTAGTTTAATACGTTATTCGATGAATAAGACTTATTCATGGAATAAGTCTTATTCAAACTTAGTTTTAACCAACGATTGCAAAATCAGCCCTAAACCATATATAATGTTTTATCTGTTAAATAAACTCCGGTGAATTTTTCATTGTCAAGGTTAATTATTGAAAGTAATAATTATTTTATAGGTATTTTAATACTTAGAAATAGGATTTATGTACTTATGAGAACAAATATGTAATTCAATAGCGCAATCTCGCAATTATGTCTCTACATTACAATATACAAGAATATATCTCCTATATAGGTAGTCTTAATACTATTAAAAAGGTGAAAGTTTGTATGGATGTATGGATGTATGGATGTATGGATGTATGGATGTTTGTTACTCTTTCACGTAAAAACTACTGAACCGATTACAATGAAATTTAGCACACATATAGAGGGTAACTTGGATTAACACATAGGATAGGTTTTATTCCGGAAATCCCACGGGAACGGGAACTATGCGGGTTTTCCTTTGAAAATGCGGGCGAAGGCGCGGGCGGAAATCTAGTTTACTAATATATACTCTAAGACTATATTAGATATCTACTATTAATAATTAAAATTTCCTCTGAAATAATGTAAATGATATTGTTCTATATGAATTTATCGCGAATTAGTAAGTAGCAGAATTCAGGACTTCTATCTCTACAGTACTCAGATATATATAATGCATAGAGTTTTTGATCATTTAAATGAAACCCGTCCGAATTTTTGCGCTCGCAAGGTAGATTCACTGGCAGTGACGTCACCCGCTTATCCCGGGCACGGCCGGGGCATACCACTCGCATTCCACATTTTATTACGACACTATGCAAGTTATGAGTTACTAGCTGTTAATATTTTTAATAAGCAGAAGAGGCCAGCTTTTCCTTTTATGATGTTTTTTCTTAAAACTTTTTATATCTCAGGTTGCCTGGAAGATATCGCTTCTTAGCGATAAGGAGCGTGATCACGCTAGCTGCAAATAGTGCGTCGTTTTAATAATATGAATAAATTGCGATTAAAATCCGTTACAGTCTCTCATTTCTAAATGTATAACATTCTCAACACAAGAAAATACTATTACCTACATAAGTTTTATAGTTCGCTCATAGTAGATAGAGTAATTTCTAATTACAGCATTCAAACATAAACGTTAATACGTATATAAGTACATCATAATTAATAATGGTCTTTAACGTTTATAAAATCAAAATAAAGGAGATTGTATTATAGTGTATACATTTTCCTAATTACTAATATTATAGAGCTGAAGCGTTTGTTTGTTTGCACGCGCTAATCTCGGGAACTACTAGTCCGATTTGAGAAATTTATTCGGTGTTAGATAGCCCATCTATCGAGGAAGGCTCTAGGCTATATATAATCTCGCTAAGACCAACAGGAGCTGAGCACTGCGGGTAAAACTGCGGAGCACAGCTAGTGTAAAGGGAACGTTGTTATAATATTTTTATTGCTTTTGTTCATACAATTCCCGTAAGTCAATATTTTGCCAACAAGCTCACATTATCATGACACAATACATGTTTTAATTAATGGCGATATTATAGACATAACGAGAATAGGATAATAAATATTTAGAAATTATCTCACTAGAATGAGTTCTGAGAATAAAAAAAAACAAATAAAAACAAACTTTACAAGGTAATGTTTTACAATATAAGCTATCTGTACCAATTAGGTAAATAGATATAAGAAATATAGAAATTACTGTGTTTATAAACACTAAGATCCAAAGGATTTATCAAATTTTCATAATCGTTCGATGTGGTTTTTGCCACTGAATATCATATCTAGAAAAATAGATAAAATTGTGGTAGTACGTTTTGACGTGTATCGATATTTTGTGCCTTTTATCTCGTTTACTGTGATTATACAAAGGTTTATAATGTGTCTTACAACACTAAATGTTTTCTTTCTACACTACTCAACCAAAGAAACCTTCTATCTCTCATGCAAAGAATTAAATTCTAAACAATATATAAGATTTTAATGCTTACTATATACAATTTTGAAACACCAAATCGCTTACAACTTGTACCACACAGAAAGTTAAATATAAGGCATTGTATTCACGTGCCGACGGGGTCTAATATTCAGTGATCCGATGGTTGCACCCGGTCGCCGGTTCCATTCCCGGTTGAAGCATTTGCATTTTATAATACATTGCTGGGATCTGGGTTGCATAGTGGAAAGTGCAGTGGCTTATGAGCTTTAGATATTTTATCTAGCGGTTTTTAGGGTTCCGTAGCGAAAGTTTAAAACGTTTTTAGGGTTCCGTACTGAAAGGGAAAACGGGGCCCTATTTATGTGTTGTTATTTCGTATGCTCTACAATGTTCTATGGATTGTGATATTTTATTGTTAACGTATTATGATCTGTCTTTAATATTGCTAAATGGATAGGGAAAATAAGTAACTTGATTTGGAAAAAGAATTGGATTTAAATGGCATGATAGATATAATTACAGTTTAGATGACACATAATTTTACCGGTGCTATGCTAATAATAATGAGCGTGTATTTTCTAAAGGTAGCTTTTGCTCTATTTGTATGTCTGATACAAAGATACATTAGAATATAAATTCGCAAATAGTTTACTTTTTCCGCGTACAACACGATTGAATCTTCAAAATGAAGTATAACAAAATACACAACATGATATATTTTTCGAACTTCATCATGAACTCTACAAATTTTGATTTTAACGTTATTCTGCTATTAGATAGCAAACATACAAACTATTCTTATTTAAAACTAGCTTCCGCCCGCGACTCCGTCCGCGCGGATGTCTGTCTTAGCGTGGATGGTTTATTTCTCCATTTTGAGTAACTCTGACAATGACATCTTATAAAAAAAAATTTAATCACATAATATTTGGGTTTGGTATCGATCCAGTAACACCCCCTACTATTTATTTTTTCAATATTTTCAATGTACAGAATTGACCCTTCTACAGATTTATTATAAAAAAAATAAAATAAAAATTGTAACAATATATGTTTACATATATCCAAGGTATATTGCCGGATCTTGATGTTTAATCCAGCTAGATAAAGCTGACCTGCAGCTTAGATGCTTGATTGAAGGTATTAAGTTCAACCGTTTCTTGGCTTACCTTTGGTAAGTATTAGTGTACACTGTAAGGTACAATGTTTCTTGGAAATCTTGCGCTCAGTGTAGAATATTCCTTGGTGGTCGCATATATTTTTAGGTTGATATTTTATTACAAAGGTTAGTCTAGCTTTTATATATTCTTATATAAGAAACGCGTGTACAGATGATTATTTCTCAAATACGCAAAACTTTCGAACGGATAAATATTTAAGAATTTTTCACGAGATTTATTCTTTAAAAGTCCGTTAAAAGTCTTCAACTTCTAAATGAATAATACCTACTAACGTAAATTTTTTTTTCTTGTCGATACTCGATAGGGAAGCGCTTGACCACAATCTCGCCTGATGTTAAGCTGAGATGTGGTATGGAACGCGCTTACCTAGAAGGTACCTGTTCACTCTACGCTTGAAGACCCCCATATTGTACTCGTCGGGGAACACAGACTCAGGAAGCATGTTCCAATTAAATACAAGAAAATACTATTTCGAACGATATTTTGAAGAATTTTGATTGGGTTTTGTCAGCGGGTGATAATGCAGGGCGCACCTAGTAAATAAGGTACACTATAAAGACAACTTAATTCCATTTATTCGTCACCAGAAAGCGAATAACGTAATTATGACGTCATAAAACCGAAAACGTAATAAACATAAAATCGATCGCATTACGACACGACTTTCAGCATGGCACGACTTATCGTTAAACCCGTCACTACGTATGAATAAGCTCAATGATAACAATACGACACGATTTATCGTTAACCCCACGATATCACCAGACGCCACGACTTATAGTTAACTCAACCATATCACTACACGACTTATCATTCCACCCAACGATATCACCACACGACACGACATACCGCTAACTCAACGTACGACACGACTTATCGTTTACTTCAACGATATTGCCCCATCGCGCCGTTATAGACAGTAGGTATTCGGCGAAATCTCCAATATCGTATTCATTTCGGTGTAATGAGGCGCAATCGAACAATAAAGCTAGCCATTTTACAAGTAACGTCTGAAGGATCGCTCTTAGGAAATTAAATCTCTCCCCGGGACCTTACATTTTAATGTGTCACCCTGTTACACCGAAGCGTATTTATTTATTTAAAATTTTATTAATTATTGATCTAGTTCGATGCAAATAGACGTTAAAGTTTTATAGAAAAAGCTTCTGCCTAGTTAGTATTTTTTTAAAGTCAGTGAAAGAGATATAATGTTAAATATATCACGGACTGAAAGTAAATATTGAATATTGTTTAATTATAAATACACAATATACTTGAAAAGCACAGTGTAAAAAGGTTATTCTGGTTTGATTATATGTACTTGTTAACAAGAAGTTGCGCGGTGTCCAGGATACGTATAATATAATTAATTCAAGGCGTGAGTTCTGAATCTTGCCTTACGATAATATTTTAATTCACCGTAGCACTAAAATTGTTACACTAGCCATAAGAGAAACACGCTAGTTACAATCCATCTTAAACTGCCATCCATCTTATTCAAAATTCAAATTGAATCTTTTGTCGTTTTATCAAAATAAATACAGTCCAGTCGAAAACATTGATGCGAACGAAATCGTCTCAATATAAACTACGCTTCACTTCTCTCAAAACTTGAAAACATTCTACGTTATTTCAAGACGTTTCCCCTCTTATATTCTTGGCAATAAAATTTAAAAGATACCATTTACATAACTTTCGGTCTAATAGGCGGCCATTTAAAATGTATTCCCGTAGACATCGCGAACCGTTCCTATTAAATGATGTGAGAAAAATTATGTCGCCGTCCCTTTTCTTTTCGTGTGATTCTGGTATTTTTGTCCCTTTCACTCTCTAGTTAGTGGTATATTCGTACGTTATAGGTTAATTTTACGCTTAAATATATTATGCTTGATCGTAAATAGTCCTAAGAGGTATTTTTTACAAAGAATGAGAATCATAAAAGAGTACTTATGCGTATTATAAGAATTATTTTAAAACACGTACATTTTGATAGATAGAGATTTTTAACTGTTTTCACGTAGGTAGGTATCATATTATTTGATAGGATAGGTTTTTATTTGTTCCTATGTTTCAGGATCGAAATTTACGAAGAATAAATGAGTGGACACCGGTTTACAGGCAGTATTAAGACTTAAAAGTATGTTTTTAATAATTTTCATACCTACTCATTGTTAAAATTTAATGCATAGGTACCTAATTTATATTTACTTAATAGTAGAGTTTACGACCCAAAAAGACACGTATTACAACGTTACAATTACCTTTCAATAGATATACATATTTTTTTAATTACCTGCAGCAATTCGAAACTTCACATTTTCGAAAAATGTTTGCGGAAACGAAAATCTTACTATGATGGAAATTGGAATTACAATAATTTATTTTTAATATAGTAGGTAATCACTTAAAAATAACATTAAAACATACACAACCGATTTCAAAAATACATTTTACATCCCCAAAAATGAACAAAATCGAACGTTATTCCTTCGTATTATTTTCTTAGCAATTTGTTTCGACAAGATTTATAGTTCTCCAGTTAATATTGCTTCAATAGAAAATATACAGTTTCTGTATAGCATTGTTGTGTTATGTTATTTATAAGCAATCTGTTTCTATAAATATATACGAAAATTGGAGTATTTCTGTGATTTGAAAAGTGTATTGAATTGTGTCTGTAGTTATTTTTTTTAAAGGCACCCGCCATCACAGGGTGTTCGCGAATATTGTCCAGAGACATTATTTACATTTTTTTTTATTTTTACCTAGTAAGGCGACGATTTTGGTATGCTTTCTTTCTTCCCAAAGAAGTTTCACTTCTGACACGTGTGCTCGGCACACACGCTCTTTTTTTAATCGACGGTCTATATCTATTATTATTTCAATTAAATGTTGTATAGGAGGTAGTATTTCATAACAGAACGTATTTATAGAACTAGTTTTAGTTGTTTTGCTAATAATTATTTAACCCCGAAGCAGTATTTATTCTTTGATCTTATAAATTCCAACATTACAATAAAATATACACATTTTTAAACCAAAAAAGCTTATATTAGTTTTTAACAGACATAAACTCCCAACCTATGACTGTCAGATGAAATCTCGAATCCCCGTGGTTAGTACGAATTAACATATTTATTAGATTTCAAATTATTTTGTTTGATTTTTGAACAATTCCCAGAAGGTAGATTTTTTTTTCTTTTGTGACATTAATTACGTAGCTTTGTGTTTGATAAAAGGCAAAATTCAAAGGTTACTTTGTATTTTAATGTTAATATGTGTGTAATAAATATTTAAAAATAGGTATGTTAAAATCGTAGCTCTATTTCACTGTTTTATTATGCGACAGTCCGATGAAAATTTATTCCATGTACCTATGTACAAGTTAAATTTATTAGGTTTTAGACAAAGCGGGCGAAGCCACGGGCGATAATCTAGTCTTCAAAAAAATTAATTTCGACCAGTTGTTCTTGAGATTTGCGCGTTCAAACTCTTCAGCTTAAATTAATACTCAACTGTATACTGTAAGTATGTTATTGTGTACATCGGAAATAGCTGATGCGTTTCCGATGCGGAAATGCGACATCCGACAGTCAGTGAGTCGACGGGATAATTAAAATGAATTAATAATGCAGGAATGATAAATGAATACGGCTGTATGAAGTTGGTTTATATTGGAGTGTCTGTTAATGTTGATTGCAATTTTGGAGTTAATCTTTGACGATTTTTAATAAGAGTGGAGTTAAGAATTATCTTCAATATTTTTTGACAATTTTCAATCTATAGATACTATAATATTTATTGATATTATAAATTCGAAGAGTTTGTTTGTTTGATAGCACTAATCTCAGGAACTACTGGTCCGATTTGAAAAAATATTTCGGTGTTAGATAGCCCATCTATCGAGACTATAATATATCATCACGCTAAACCAACAGTGGCGGAGCCACGCGGGTGATACCGCGAAGCGCAGCTTGTTAATTATAATATTCGACAGGCTATATATTCAATAGTAGATAAAGAACGAAACAAAATTATTATTTTAGGTTCATTTCCCAGTCAAAGCTTACTAGGTACAAACAGGATTTTTTATTTTTTGATGAGAAGTATATCTGTGATTAAACATTAAAATTTAAAACACTACTTCTTTTCATCTCTTTTATTTAGGTGATTTTATTTCTAAGTACTTACTTAAATATACAATCAAGATTTATCCATACACAAAATTGCATCCAAATCTGTACAGCAATTACGCATAAACAAACATAATAATTCACAGTTCTGTTGCACATCGGAAAGCGATGAACAATAAATGGTTGATATCCGACTGTTTAATGTGTGAATTGTGAAGTATGATCGTTTTGTACTACTATTGGAAATTTTAATATTTACTTTTATAGCATTCAAATATTAATTATCTCTAGTCTCTACTAATATTATAAAGCTGAAGAGTTTGTTTGTTTGAACACGCTAATCTCAGGAACTATTTATCCGATTTGAAAAATTATTTCGGTATTAGATAGCCCATTTATCGAGGAAGGCTATAGGCTATATTATATCATCACGCTAAGACCAACAGGAGCGGAGCAATGCGGGAGAAACCGCGGGGAACAGGAACTTATTTTTGCCTTCAAAACTTAGTACGATTACAACTCTTTATTGTAAGTAGCGTTGTTATTCAAATGCTAATCTATTCTTAAAAATATTACCATAATATTAATAAGCGATTTGTAAATAATACGTTAAATATTATTCAAATCTTTGTATTTGGGATTATGCATTTGTAAGTTTGTTTACTCGTTTATTAATTTCTGTGTTTATCTATTTACATATATTTAGGTACATCGTACAGACGTCAGAAATAACTATAACTACAGACAATTCGATAGAATTCGCATAAATAATGATGGATAAGAAAACTAATTTCTTATTAAAACAAACATTTTAACTAGTTAACTGCATGTAAAAATAGTAGAATTACAAACTAAAAAAAATGCATTTTGATTTTTATAAGTTGAGCGTTAAAATAACGATTTACAGAAATTCGTTCATGTTTTAAATTAATTTTGAAAAACTTTTGAAATATAAACCATGAAAATTAGTTTCGCAAAATTGCAGGCTCAAATTATAGACTTAAGTTACGAATATTATAAGTAAAATATCTGTACAATCAAAACTGATTTTTAACATCGAATTTATCACTGAACAAACACTGTTAATTTTTAGAAATAATTCATTATATTTTGCTTTTTTCCTGAAATTCATATATTTTGAAACATTTCATGAAATTTTATTAATACGAATACTTTTATAGAATAAAAACATTGATGCAATAAATATTTTTCCAACTGTCGAGCCGAATTTTATTTTGAATAGATTATTTTCTTTAATTTTTCCTGTTTAATAAGTGCATAATATTTTATCAAATATCTAAGATAATATAATGCCCCCTTTTATAATTAGATAGTTTTATAAGAAATAACTTGTTTAAGAAAATAAAACATAAAATTATTTTTTAGAAATTTAGCAAAGGTACTCAAACTTTATATTCCAAAAATAATTAAATATTTCCCTAATATTAAAATTATTTTTCATTTTATTTTTTATTTCTAATCGATTCTTTATATATGTATAAATGAATAATAACATAGAAGGATATGGAATATAGTGACGCAACATTATGAGATTCCTCCCATTTAAAATAAAACGCTTTGATATATTCAAAAATAAAATTATATTTCGCGAAAAAAATACATTTAAATCTCAATCTTCATCATTTTTAAATATTAGCATAGAAGTACTAAAATAAATATTATTCCAAGAAACAACTCTCATTGTAATCGTATGACAGCGGGGCGGCCATTTTGAATTCGCGCTCGCTGTATCGTAGCTCCAACTTCTTCCAATAGATGGCACCACTGGAGAAAACAGTTTTTCTACTACACGCTTATATTATTCTCTCTGCAAACCCATATAATAATTTGAGACCGTGCCGCGCTGTTAACACGCTTTTACGATCAGTAAAGGTCGTGGGTTCGATTCCTATGTATTTTTGAAGTGAATTACGTACTTAACCGTACCTGTTCACTCTTTAAAGATTCATCTACCTAATATCAAGGTCATATAAAGACCAACAGTATTATATTCCTATTTTCCTAAATACTTATAAACTACTAGCTTTCCACCCGCGGCTTCGCCCGCGTTTTCAAAGAAAAACCCGCATAGTTCCCGTTCCCGAGGGATTTCCGGGATAAAACCTATCCTATCTCTCAAGTTGGATCGAACTGCACATGGTGTGCGAATTTTATTATAAAAGGTTAAGTGGTTTAGGAGTCCATTGAGGACAAACATTGTGACACGAGATTTATATATATTAAGATAAGCTATTAATAAATATTACTCCTAATTTCCTTCAAAAACTCCTAATAATTTTTAACATTTTCCTAGGACGTCAAACAAACTGCACTAAACAGAAAACGGATTGAATTCATATTTCCACAACATACAATATTACTTCAATATTCGTGAACTTTATTCAAAATGGCGTCAAAGTATTTTATTTTACTCAGTTATTGTGCTGTGAACATTTCAGCTAGGAAATATTTTATCTTTCCAAATCGCGTTTAGTCTAACCCAAAGCTATTTTAAAGATTGTGTGTTATTAATTACTAAATTAGTTTAATATTTTATCTTAAATTGTAGATATCTTTATTTATTTTAAAAACTTGATTGTGCTCCCAACGTAACAAAATTAGGTACATTAAAAAACTTATACATAGTTATACTTAGTATATTATTATTTATATTCTATTATGTTACATACAGTAAAAAGATTTTTATTTCAAAAATTTTGAGAACCTTTTTCAAAA
Organism: Colias eurytheme; assembly: GCA_907164685.1. NCBI lineage: Eukaryota > Metazoa > Arthropoda > Insecta > Lepidoptera > Pieridae > Colias > Colias eurytheme. The sequence continues at coordinate 11,288 of CAJQZN010026837.1, forward strand.
ACATATTTGCATATTTTTTTATTTTCAATTTTTAAAGCTTGCACCTTATTTTAATTTTATTTTCATCAGAAAGTTCGAGTTACTTTTAAACTAGGTCTATACCTACTAATCCTACCTAAAATGATGTTTGAACTGGCGGTTAAAAATTATAATTTATTTATTGTTGAAAATTGAATAAAATTTAGTGTAGAAAAGGGTAGGCGTATTGTAATTGTAATTAAATTATTCACACTGAACCCATGCTTTGCCCGAGCTTGCGCCTAAACAAGGTATAGGTATATTTTATGTATAATAAGTTATAATTTATATAAAAATAAAACATTAATTTTTTCATTCTTCTTTCTTCTCTGAATATGTAGTTTCTCAGGATTCTTCTTTATTACCTGAAACAAAGTGGTTACATCAAAATAAGTATTAGTTCACACATGAAATACACTGAACAGCAACTTTGAAATGAAGACATAAATGTTGCAAAAGTTTCAACATTTGCAACATTGTAACAAATTTGCAACACTGTTCCCGTCAGGACAAATAGCTAAAAGTTTGGAGCGAAGATCTTTTAGTACTCAATCTAGCTTTGGTTTTGGTCCAGAATCTAGACTATAAAAAGTGGGAGATTCTTATATTATCTGTAGAAAGTAATTTCCAAACCAGTGCGTGTTATGATGATTCTAATGGCTTTGGAAGTCTAGTAAATAAGAATTTTAGATATATATGGTGTAACGGAATGAACAAAGAAAGTTTGTAGTGTATGGATACCTATGTTAAAGATATCAATCCAAAATGTTACGTAGATTTTGGTTTTTATATGTTAATGATTTATATACGAAATTCAATTCAATTTAAGCTACTACAAACATAATTATATTATTACAATTATATTAAGTACAGTTTAATCTATACCTACTAATTTTTATTTAATGAATCGTTACTAAATTCAATGAACACTTTGGTATAATATTTCTTAATTCTGTTTCAATAACTAATATTATAAAGCTGAAGAGTTTGTTTGTTTGAACGCGCTAATCTCGGGAACTACTGGTCCGATTTGAAAAATTCTTTCGGTGTTAGAAAGCTCATTTATCGAGGAAGGCTATATAACATCTCTCTCCCACGCGGGTAAAGCCGCGGGGCGCAGCTAGTTAAAAATATAATAAATCTTCCCTTACGGGAGGCCCGTGTCCCAGCAGTGGGAACATAATAGGCTGATGATGAAAAATATATACCTAGTACGTTCTAAAATGCTATATAAGTATAATATAATTATATAATTTTAAATACTTTTTAAACTTATTAGCAAGGCAATGATTTGCAAATCGTACATGGCATACCTACTGCAAGCTCTATTACGCTAAAAAGGTTAAATAAGGGTGATGTTTTTCCTAATTTCGCAGTAAATCTATGGACAAAGTCGCTGGCTAGTGTCCAAGGTCGTTTTGAGGTAAACAAGCGGGAATTTTATGAGATATACTAGCTTTAGCCTGTGGTTCGCCTTACTTTGTACATCATGATCGTGTGTTTGTTTGTTTTTTTGAACGCGCTAATCTCAGGTCCGATTTGAAGAATTCTTTCGGATTTAGATAGCCCATTTATCGAGGAAGGCTATATATCATCACGCTAAGACCAACAGAAGCGGAGAACTGCGGGTAAAACCGCAGGGCACAGCTAGTTATTAATAAAATTTGAATCCTAAATTGCTCATTAAAAACCTTTGAAATTATTCTTTTCACCTCTCGAGTCTCGATAGGTTATAAGATATTATTCTGGCAACAATATAAGTCTTTGAAACGAAAACTCTAACAATACGTCCTTTTATAAAATTCATCGCCATTATATTTTTTAACAAAAAGCTCTGAGTGATGATAATTTATAATGACGTATTATGTTATTATATCATGCATAATAAGGAATGGGCTCAATAGGTTAAGCTTCCATCTTAATTAAAAAATCGAGGATTTAAATTCAATTGATATTTTGAAGTGAAACTTCTTGCGCATTGAGAGTAAAATTTCAAGGTCGCGTCATGGCAATACTGTCACGTCATGGGGTAAGGCGACGATTTTGATATTATTATCTTGTCAAAGCAGTTTCACTTCTTACACGTGAGCTCGGCACTCACACTTTTTTTTTAATTATCTGCTCACTAGCTTTCCACTTTTATAGCCTAGCCTTCCTCGATAAATGGGCTAGCTAACACCGAAAGAATTTTTGAAATCGGACCAGTAGTTCCCGAGATTAGCGCGTTCAAACAAACAAACAAACTCAGCTTTATAATATTAGTATAGATTAGAAGGTACTAATAATAGAATATAAAACCAAAGTTGAATATAAACTAGAATAAAGTTTGGTATACATTTAAAAGTCGTTACGCCAACGCTGTTTATTTTAGGTTTTTCTAATAAAAACTAGCTTCAACTGCTTTTTAATTTGTTATTTTTAGGGTTCTGTACCTCAAAAGGAAAAAACGGAACCCTTATAGGATCACTTTGTTGTCTGTCTGCCTGTCTGTCTGTCTATCAAAACCATTTTCCTCAGAAACGCGTGAAAGTATCAAGCTTATAGTACAGATAAAGAAAAATTTCTAAAACATACGTTTTAGAGTTACAACATAATAATTTGTACGGAGCCCTCAGTGCACGAGTCCGATTCGCACTTGGCCGGTTTTTATTTGGACTTTCTAAAGCTAAAAAAAACTGCAAATGTCGAGTAGGATCAATATAATCATTTTATATCAATGGGTTTTTTTCGTCAAATTAATTTGCTTCTATTCTTCTCGTATCAAAAGACTAAATTTTCTTTTGAGCCTCAAAGGGCGTTGAAACCTTTGCAACTCGGAAATATTAATGTTTGAATTAATCAGTTTTTGTAATTCTTTTCACATTTTATTTTTAAAGTAAACAATATTATTCTGATATGGATGAAGGAGTTTGTTTTCATGTAGTTTGCTTAAACATACCTATACAGTATACATTAAACATAATGCAATGCATCTTATCAAAATAATTTTCCTACTTTTATAATGAATTTCCTTAAATTAAAGGTTTTGCCCATAGTTTAGTCACAAACATTTATTTATTCAATTAGACTTCTTCTAGAAGCACTTTTGAATCGTCATAATATAGTTTTAGCATTTATTACCGATTCGGAAAGCAGTTTCTAATATTGCCTCTTATTTTTTGTTTACCTACTTCTTTTTAGTTTAAGTTTTAATATTGTTTTTTTTTCTAAGTGTGCATTGTAAATAAATGTCTTTCTTTTTTATTTCAAGTACATATAGAATAATGAATAAACCTCCACTTTCTAAATCGGTTAAATAAAAATCAAAGTTGCGTACATAAATAAGTAAGTAAGTATACAAAGTAAAGCCTTAACGGTAGGTTAACCACGTTTCAACTTTACGACGCATTATGGGTCATTAATTGTTGAGTAAATCGCATAATATCATAAATGTAGTTAATTTATGGAGATAATGTCGTATGAATATTCTAAATATGTATTGTTTGTTTGTTCGTTGTACGCTTCAATAGCTGAACAATGAATTATGTTAAACTAGCTTTCCGCCCGCGGCTTCGCCCGCGTTTTCAGAGAAAAACCCGTTCCCGTAGGATTTCCGGGATAAAACCTATCCTATGTCCTTTCTCGGGTATCAAAATATATCTATACCAAATTTCATGCAAATTGGTTCAGTAGTTCAGGCGTGATTGAGTAACAGACAGACAGACAGAGTTACTTTCGCATTTATAATATTAGTATGGATTATGAAAAATGGCGAAACGGATATACTAAGTTTGATGTATCATCTTAGTGGATGAATCCTTCCTACTAATATTATAAATGCGAAAGTTTGTGAGGATGTGTGTGTGTTTGTTACTCTTTCACGCAAATACTACTAAACCGATTACAATGGAATTTAGCACACATATAGATGGTAACTTGGATTAACACATAGTATAGGTTTTATCCCGGAAATCCCACGGGAACGGGAACTATGCGGGCTTTTCTTTGAAAACGCGGGCGAAGCCGCGGGTGGAAAGCTAGTTAATAATACTTGTTTGGCTGTGTACCTATAATACGGGAAAATATATCTATTTTCTGTAACAAAAATCTGTAACTTTACAACTTATTTGTAAGAAACGATAACAAAGTTATTCCCATAGGAATAAAACTTTGTGAAGTCGGTATCTCAACATAGTATATTAACGCCTGAGGCAGTAAGTATAGTTGCAAGCGCTTGGTGTCAAAACCTTACATAGTTACCTAGCTTTGATAGTGTGTTATCTACGTACATATTATATACCTACGTTATATAGATATACATTGCGTGTTTATTAATTATGTATTTAGATATGAAAGACTGTGTTAAAATCGTCGGCCTAAATAATAATACGAATAAATCACATTGAATTAATATATTTAAAATTGCGTTTAAAATTAGTTAAAAGTCTTACATTTCTAGATTGTTGTTTATTTGAATTTTAAAGAAATTAAATTCAAATTAAAAATTATTTATATGACTATCTGTATTACATCACACCACGACCATTAGAAGCGTATAGAGCTACAGTAAAAATGTAAAAAAAATCAGAAAATAATATTTTTGAGAACTTTCGTTTCGTTGCATACACGGTACGGTTAAACATATATTAAAACTTTACTTTCCTCTCATCATTCATTAATACGGGTGCGGCCATTCTAAACCAATATTATAAAACTGAAGAGTTTGTTTGTTTGAACGCGCAAATCTCAAGAACTACTAATCCGATTTGAAAAATTATTTCGGTGAAAAATAGCCCATTTATCGTGGAAGGCTATAATATATCATCACACTAAGACCAACAGGAGCAGAGCAATGCAGGTAAAACCACGGGGCAAAGCTGGCTTAAAAATATAAATTGAATACTTACAAAATAAAAGCGTCCAGAGCCGAAGCCGTAAGCATATAGATTGTAGCCTCTAGGTAGGTACATGTTTACCCTTTAAAAATCTAACACACCGCTCGACTTACGCAAAACAAAACAACGAAAATACTAAAAATTCAAGCAAAAATGTAAGAAGCTAATATCCGAAAAGGTTCAAACATTCGTACCGTGTTTGTTTTCAATAAACGATATCGGAACAAATAAAATTATTCATAAACTACACATACAATATGCCTTCGGGTTAACGTTGGAGCGATCAATCACACATATTTATATATATTACTCACTGTGCAAAAACTCTACGTGTTTTCATATCTCATGTCTGAAAATACAGGAAATTTATGTTTTTTTACTTCGCTTGTAGTACGTCAAGTAATGTAGACTACAGGCCCATGTTGAAAAAATGATGGGTCATTTGAACCACCAGGTGACCTATCTAGAACGATACAAGAGCATACAATAATAAGATTCAGCACTATGCCGTCACTTGTAAGCTGTCCACCTGAGTGCAGATGAGAATTCGAAAGTACAGGTAGAGATTTTTCCCCTTGTCTCCATGATTTTTGTACGGCGTTGCGGAATAATGGATTAAAAGCAGTATAGAAATAGTATGACACAGATGCCGTACAAAACCAAATGGCCAAATTTACCCCGGCAATTGTCGGAAAATAAAAATAAATTCCGACTTTGTGGACCACCATTTTTGTACGGTATATTTAGTTTAAACTTTTTCAAATGCTTTAACAACTGATTTAAAGGTCACTTATTGATTTGATACTTTTTTCAGTTAGGCAAACGTATTAATAGTTGGTTACAATACCATATGTACGCATAAAGAACAGATAATTATGATTATTCATGATAAAATTAACTCAGCTGAATGGAAAATGGAAACTAAACGTGACCTTAAAAAAGTACCTAGTCTCAATAGTAATAAGCAATATAGTAAATGCTTATATTTTTACACCTAACATATAGGTATAATTATTATAACATAGTAGATAGGTACATATTATACCCACTATTCGATTTATTACCTATTAAACAAAACAATTCATCATGATAAGTATAAGAAAAATACATAACATAATATCACATATTGCGTAAGGCTGACATCGCAATTCTCGAATACCAAGTCATTTCAACATATTGCTATAGAACTAACTAACTTTTTCACGCGATTTTGGTTGCTATTCTACTGAGCCTTCTATATAATATTCTAATATATATTATAAAGGCGAAAGTTTGTAAGGATGTATGGATGTATGGATGTATGGATGTTTGTTACTCTTTCACGTAAAAACTACTGAACCGATTACAATGAAATTTAGCACACATATAGAGGGTAACTTGGATTAACACATAGGATAGTTTTTATCCCGGAAATCCCACGGGAACGGGAACTATGCGGGTTTTCCTTTGCAAACGCGGGCGGAAATCTAGTAAATATTATAATGTTCAAAATATCACGTTTGAATTCCGCTAAAAAGTCTTCCAAATTTATAATACGCGAGTAAAGTCAACAATTAGGTTGACTTTACGTCAAAATTTAGGATTTTGATGAAACTTGGCAGTGTTGTAACTTATGTACCAGAATAACACATAAGCTAGATAATACAAACAAAGTTGTGCCCTTTGCCTGAATAAAACTTTGAACATATTATCCCGATTACAATACAAGCTTAACCCGAATACCACGTGAGTAAAGTCGCGAATTTCAGCTTGTTAATATTTAAAAGGTCAACTCTCGATGAATGGGCGCATAATTTTATAGTCTATTTTTATTTTTGATCCCTCTGTGGAATGTTCATTGACTTTTTATTATATTAATAGAAACCAATGAAATGTTATTTGCGGATGCATATTTTTAGTGAATTTATTTTTTTTATATTATTTTTAATACTTTGAATTAGGTACGTTGAAATAGAAAAGATAAAAATATATATAAAGCGTTATATTTCACTGTAAGTAACCATAATGCTTACATTTTTGTACGAATGAATAGAATTGTAATATCTCTTCGTAATTTAGTTCCTTATTTTTATATTTGAATTAGAAATCATTTCGCGATATTTATCCAAATTGTTGACTTAAGTAACATAATAGTACTGTATGAATTTTAATCTTAACAAATATTAATGGAAGATTAACAACTATTCTTATATTATAGTCTATGTAGATATCTAATATTCGTTTGGGACGAAATGGCCAAGCGTAAAAATCTTTGTATTAAGTTTAGTATTCAGGGCGTAGGGTCATTCTACCTTCGAGTTATAGCTATGAATGATAGAGCCATGTTTACTTGGGCGAGTGTACTGGAAATATATTTTACTAGCTAAGCAATTTCTACTGTCCAAAAATTTTTTGTAGTGTTACTGTCTTCAGGCGCGTTCAGCAGTAATTGATAGGAGAACATAATATGACATTTTACTGCTATCAACAGTCTCTTCGATGGCCCTCTTTTTCTACTTTTTACGACAATTTATGACATTTTTATTTCATGCTCCGTTTCTATTGTTCGTAGCGTATTTAAATTTAGTTTCAAATAAATGTAATAAACGTCTCTGTAAACAGTTATTACAAATTATATTCTTCTTCCGACTTCAACGGCGATATAAAAGAGTTCTACGTTTTGTTAGACGAAAAAAAAAAGATTTTATGTATTTATCGCACTAGTTATAATGTGCTCATATTGGCTCAACTTAGTTACAACAGCTAGAATAATCTATTGGATTGGAATGTGACCGTAAGCCAGTAAGTGTAAAGGCAGCAAATGCCACAATATCAGCAGGACGATTTGTAACGATCGATCTCCCAACGTTGGAACGGATATATTAAAAGTATCGGTTTTTCCACACTAATAAATAAACGGTGACAATAACTATGTATGCTTTACTTTTTAAAAGCAACAAAACTCCATCGATAACAGATATATAGAGATATAAACAAACAAAATTGGTTAATCATTTATGTTCATCATTATAGGTTATCTTTGTTACTTTACAAGTTGCATAGCTACTAATATTATGAAATCGAAAGTAATTCTGTAATGCTTTCACAATTAAAACACTGAAGCTTTTGAAGTAAAACTTATTTAGGCGCATTTAGAGTTAAATTTAAAGGTCGCGTGGCATGGCAATACCTTCACGTTACGACGAGTAAGGCGACGATTTTGTTGTCTTTGAATGTTGTCAAAGAAGTTTCACTTCTGTCACATGTGCTCGGCACACACGCTGTTTTTTAACCGACTTCAAAAAAAAGGAGGAGGTTATCAATTCGGCCGGTATGTTTTTTTTTTTTTTTTTTTTTTTTTAATGTATGTACACCGATTACTCCGTGGTTTCTGAACCGATTTACGTGATTCTTTTTTTGTTCGATGCGGGATGGTGTCGAATTGGTCCCATAAAAATTTTATTCGGATAGGCCCAGTAGTTTTTATTTTATAAGCATTTTTGTCTGTATTTGTAAATGTTGCAAGTGCAAGTTTGAAGTCGGTTGTTTTTAACGCAGTTATTGACTTGTTTCATAAAGATAAGAACGTTGAAAACAAGGGCTGCTTTTTTAAAGGAAATAAAGCTGAGTATGAGTGAAACGGGGATGAAATCATGGAATGACGTGAATGTTACAAACGAAGTAGGTTAGTTTAGTTTCTTCTTCACATATATGTTGTAATTCGTAAAGATCACAATATTACCATATTCTTTCCATAATATAGGGATTTAATTAAATTTTCCTCAACTGTTATCTAAAGCTTATATATGGGAGTGATATATATATATTGGCGCCTTCCCAAAACACCGACTACCCTCCCGCAATGCGTAATCTCGCGATTTCCTTATATGTCTCTAGCATATTTATGAATGTTTTATATGGCTCGGCCATGGCATTATATTTGCTTTATTTTTTGTAATAAAAATATTGGTATAAAAACTGTCTCTAATAAAAAAAACAGTGTCTGAAGACCGCAATACAACCAGTTGTTCTATATATCTATTATATGAAATTCTCGTGTTAGTAACCATACTATTTTTATGAAATTTTGTTAGCCTATTTTTCATACCCGTAAGTTTTAAGATAAGGATGTTTGCCGGGACGGATAGCAAATATATAAATTCATAGATAACAGTATGGCTGCCAACCCTAAAAACCCAACGATTATCAACATGTTAATGGTTTTTAATGCCAAACATAATACAACTGAATGAACGTAATAGCTTGTGACGTAAATTTCTATACAATAGACCATTATACGAAAGGGATTATTCATTCGACGGGCAGAAGATTAATTCCATCAAAGTTTATTTTGGGCCTTTGTTCACGCTAAGAATTACCGATGTAAATAAGTCGCTGTCCAAGCTGTTTTCAGCTTAATACTGGTGGGGGTAGAGGGGCGATAAGGTCGATTATCGCGTGTGTTGTGCATGATTTTTGTTGGTATTTAGGGGTTTTGGTATCATCAGTCATTATCCATACTAATATTATAAATGCGAAAGTAACTCTGTCTGTCTGTCTGTCTGTTACTCAATCACGCCTTAACTACTGAACCAATTTGCATGAAATTTGGTATTGAGATATTTTGATACTCGAGAAAGGGCATAGGATAGGTTTTATCCCGGAAATCCTACGGGAACGGGTTTTTCTTTGAAAACGCGGGCGAAGCCGCGGGCGGAAAGCTAGTTCTTAATACAGGGTCAAAAAGGGCCTACTAGTGGTAATCTATATATTAAAAGATAGAATAATGTATGTAAATCATTTATAAAACAATATATTCACTCTATAATCTATATATTCGCCTCATAACCGATTTAAAACATGGCTATAATATGTTTGAGACAGTCATGGAAGAAATATTAAAGCGTTTAAGTAGGAGTAAAAAAAAAGTTATAGTATGTGGTGATTTTAATATTGATATACTTTTACAAACACAAACGGCAACACGAATTGTTAATTTGTTTCAGTCATTTAATCTGTATAAACTTTTTAATGAACCCACACGAATTACACCTACTTCTGCAACCTGTATTGATAATATATACTGCGACTGCATCTGTTTAGAGAAAAATATTCTCAATACACTCACTTCGGATCACTGTGGCCAGAAAGTAGTTTTTGAATGGGATTGCTTACCTGAATTTAAAAGAATTAATGTTAGGCCTATAACTAAAAAAAGGCATTAATAAATTTAGAGATAATATTAATAAAAACCTGCCCGTACTGAATGATCAATCCTGTCATAATAATCCTTGTGAAATGTTTAAAAATCTTTTTAATTTAGTTCATAATGAATTTGAAAAAATATTTAAAGTTAAATCTTTAAATATTACCAAGGATTTACCATTTAGTAAATGGGCGACACCTAGCATACATAGGTGTAGGATCGTTCTTTATGAGTTATATGGTATGAAGCAATATAATAAAGACCCATCTTTTCTTAGATATGTTAGAAATTACTCAAAAACTTTTAAAATTGTTTGTTTTACCGCGAAGCGTTTGTATATCAGAGATAAAATACGCGACTCGGATAATAAAGTTAAAACAGTTTGGTCTATTATTAATGGTGAAATGGGTAAAAGCAAATCAAGTAATACCATAAAACTTGTACATAATGGCATGGTTATTGACAAAAATGCTGATGTTGCGCTTGCTTTTGAAGATTTCTTTAGTAGTGTCCCTGCTAGCATTACTAATAATTTAAACTCGTCTTCAGTACTTGCAGAGACCTTTTTGAGGGACCATGTTGCGGGGTGCAGTACATTATTTCAATTGCGTCACGTAACTGCTAATGATATTGTTACAGCATTTAAGACACTTAATTTAAAAAACACTTGTGATCTTTGGGGAATGTCCGTAAATTTAGTTAATAATATAATAGAAAATATTGCAAACAATTTAGCTTTCATATTTAATAAGTGTTGTGACTATGGTACATTTCCTAATTTACTAAAGCTTAGTAAAGTTATACCTCTATTTAAGAAAGGCGATCAAGAAGACTGTAACAACTATAGACCTATCTCGATTTTACCAACATTAAGTAAGGTATTCGAAAAGTTAATATTAAACCAATTGACTAGTCACTTTGCTTCTAATAATTTGCTGCACACCAAACAGTTTGGTTTCACAAAGGGGCGCTCAACCACAGATGCTGGAGTTGCACTACTAACACATATATATAAGGCACGGGAAAACTCAAAAAATGCTTTGGGGATATTTTGTGACCTCTCCAAGGCATTTGACTGCGTTGAATATTGTACATTATTGCGTAAACTTAATCACTATGGGATTAAAGGACAAGCTCAGAACCTCATAGCCTCATACCTGCATGATAGGATACAAACTGTAGTTGTTAATGGAGAACGTTCTAGCGGTGCGTCAATTAACATTGGTGTTCCACAAGGATCTATTTTAGGACCCTTCTTGTTCTTGGTATATATCAATGATCTACCTTATTATTTACAGGATAGGTGTGAAATAGTTCTGTTTGCAGATGATACCTCATTAATATTCAATGTGGATAGGCATGACCCAAATGTTGACGAAGTGAACAGTACTCTTTTACACATATCCGACTGGTTTACTGCTAATAATTTATTATTAAATGCCAAAAAAACAACTTGTGTTGAATTTTTACTACCTAACGTTAAAAAGTTGAGCAGAAATATTACCTTGAACGGGGAGGTATTACACCCTACAGAATCGACTGTATTTCTTGGGTTAACATTGGACGAGAAACTACAGTGGGGAGCCCATGTCAACACCGCTGCAGGTAAGCTCAGTTCAGCAGCATATGCAGTCCGAAAGGTAAGGCATCTCACCGATGAAGATACAGCTAGATTGGTTTATTTCAGCTACTTTCATAGTATTATGTCCTATGGAATTCTACTATGGGGCAGGGCAGCAGATATAGAAACTATATTTATCTTACAGAAAAGAGCCATTCGCTCTATATATAATTTACGTGCTCGGGACTCACTAAGAGATCTCTTTAAGAATACTGGTATCCTTACTGTACCATCACAGTATATATTTAATAATATTTTGCATGTACACAAAAATGCCGACGTACACACAAGAGTAGGAGATAGACACTGTTATGGCACAAGGAACAGAAATAGAATTGAAATGCCATTTTTCCGATTATCTAAAGTTAAAAATTCATTTATGGGTCAAGGTATACGCTTTTACAATAGAATTCCTCATAATATTAAAGAGTTTGGTAGTGCTAAATTTAAAACTTATTTTAAAAAATATATTAGTTCAGAGAGCCTATAGCATTAAGGAATATATGGAAGATGAAAATCCATGGAGGGTTGTCGCGTAAGAACCACAGGACAGTTCTTTGGCATATTATGATATATTATGTAGTTAGATTTAAGTTACAGATTATGTAATATTGACAATATGATTTTAAAAGAGCAACTATGGAGTTTCTTGCCGGTTCTTCTCCATAGATACTGCTTTCCGAATCGGTGGTAAATATTAAAAATACTTATGTAATGACGATTCGAAAGTGCTACTAAAAGTAGTCTAATTGAATAAATAAATGTTTGAGTTTGAGTTTGAGTTTGAGGTTTATTCAAATACTTACTATTTATCCTGGCGTTTCGAACACTAAGAGAGCGCGGTCACCAGCAATGATTTATATTGATTTTAAGTAGAGAGCCTTTTGGATTTTGACTATTTTAAGACACAATAAAATCAGCCCAGTAGTTCCTGAATTACCACATTCATGCAAACAAACTGTTCATCTTTATTATTAATATGCATCAATATACAATACTAGCTTTCCGCCCGCGGCTTCGCCCGCGTTCTCAAAGAAAAACCCGCATAGTTCCCGTTCCCGTGGGATTTCCGGGATAAAAACTATGCTATGTGTTTATCCAAGTTACCCTCTATATGTGTGCTAAATTTCATGCAAATACATCCAAGGAATAAAAAGTTTCATACAAAGTTCTATCCCCTATTTTACCCCTTTAGGGGATGAATTTTCTAAAATCCTTTCTTAGGGGACGCCTACGTTATGACATCTACCTGCATGCCAAATTTCAGCCCGATACGTCCAGCGGTTTGGGCTGTGCGTTGATAGATCACTATATCAGTCACCTTTGAGTTTTATATATATATATATGTCACGGCTAAAGGTAGGTGAGAACATAAACTTAAGATTAGCCGGCTAAACTTAGGTTTATTTTCGACGAGGTGTTAATGTTAGTTTGTTCTATCTTTAGCCGGCTAAACTTAAGTGTAACCGCAGGCCCGTGGCTAAAAATGTCGGGGTGGGTAGATTTGGTTA
>CAJQZN010026840.1:0-14111 GCA_907164685.1 Colias eurytheme
TATAGCGTGCGCCCCGTTCGTGGAATAAACATGTTTTATTAATAACTTGGATTTTCCATTATCAGAATGTTTTGAGAGTTCTCAGGATAGCAACGAAGTTCCTATTAAGAGATAAAAATAAGAAATGGGTTTTTTCCATTGTTTCTTTATATTATAACAGAACTGATTTCTGAAATAAGACATTTCATGTTTTGATAATATTAAAAGTACCAAAAGAGCAGCATACAGATTTAAGAAGAAAAAAAAAAAGATAATTGCCCATAATTTTGAAATTGTATCTGTTGAGAGCGGACTTTAAAAGCATTGATTTACAGAAAGTAAGACTTTCACGCATAACAAAACCTTAATAATTTGGGTGACTGTAATTTGATTTAAACTTGTTATTGTAGCAGTTCCCATTTATGGGGTGTATACCGTTTACTGTATAGGCGCTCTATCATACAGACGGTCTCATAAATTTCACGCTTGGCGAAAACTTTAATTAATTATCCTTGATTATGTTTCACTGAATTATGTTTGGTTTTTGTTCATTTTCATAGGAATAACAAATTTATGTAAATAAATTATTTAGTATGGCTATGAGAGCAGATATTTTTAAATGGTTTTTCATTAATATTTAATAGCAATGCGAAAGTTTTCGAGCATGTTAAGTTGTTTAATTTAGTCTGACCTACATGGCTAGCTTTATTTTTATGAAATTTGGCGTACAAATAGCCATATGTAATTATGTAGTATGGACCTATTTGGCAATTTTTTATTCTGTCAATTATCACGGTTGTGAACACGTCGTACGATACACAACTGCGTATCGTATACGACTTATAACTATAAAGATTCTAAATAATCAAATTTTAACATTCATAACAACACATTTCATAATGTTTTATCGGTTTGAGCATAATACATAATAATAAACAATAAAATGTAGGATAATGACCTCACTCGATGTAACCGATAATAGAGATAAAAAAAATTAAAAATTATCGAGATGCCTAGCGGCGACACCGTTACCGAACACGTGACAATATTATTTATAGCGCAGACAAGTGACGAACTCTGAATGAACATTTCTTTTCGTGACGAGAGAAATGGGCGTGTGTGCGTGTCCCGGTGTCAATGTAGGCCACTGTCAAGGTCGAATGTTTAATATAAAGTCTGGCGTCGGGACATTAAAATGGTCGGCCCCTCCCTGAGACCCCCTTATCCCCAAGCTCGGGCGGCGGTCGCAATCGTTGCACTCTTTATTTATTATCTGAAGGCATCCCCCGCTCGGTGAATGCCTCCAGTCTTACGCTACATAACGCTTATATAAAAATGCACCGAGCACAATAGCGGGCTTATCAAAGTCGGTCGTATCGTAGTGCGAGGGACAAACAGCTGATGCGATAAAATTACAACGTCCCTGACCTATTCCTCATGTGACGAAACACGACGGATGATTACCTAAACTCTTAGGTAGATAAATGTGGGCGTATCTGTTATCGAAGCGGCATAGACCGTTTACGTAATGCTATTAAATTACGTACGATTGCACTATTTTGTGGCACGTAAGAATAGACTATGTAAGCAACGCAAATTGGTTGGAAGATCGATGCGACGCAGAACGTGCACCCGACAAACTTAGAACTCTCACTTTCGCACAAGAAGGACTCGGTGGCTGCGTTTGAACAAGTTCACAACAAATACGCGGTGCATACAAGTAATACACAACAAATTAGCATTGACATTCACCCACATCGTGAGGTAATTGTTAGAATCTACTTCAAGTAATACTTCTTAGCATAATATGTTGTAATACATTAATCTATGCAATTTACATTACAATTCAATAACACGCTATTATAAATTATGTTATGAAATCACTTTCAGGCATCATTCAAACACGTTAACAGTATAAATGTATACCTACACCGGGATTCCCCCTTGGAAATTTGCCAAGAGGAAGAAGTATCTTTTAATCAACACAGTAACAGCGTTAACACTAAATTATATTTTAATTTTGTACGTTTATAAACAACATCTTATACGCCTTTAGCTAATTCATTA
Source organism: Colias eurytheme (assembly GCA_907164685.1). Lineage (NCBI taxonomy): Eukaryota > Metazoa > Arthropoda > Insecta > Lepidoptera > Pieridae > Colias > Colias eurytheme. The sequence goes on from CAJQZN010026840.1 coordinate 2,047, forward strand.
GTAATTTCAATACATAATTCAATCAAAAATAAAATGGCAATAGGTCACATTAAATTTTAAGTCAAGGAAGTACGAGTTCCAATTCATTCCTTTAATTTGCTAAATAGTGCTCATTTTTTATTAGTTGTCCATCATGCCCTATATTTTTTGTGTAAAATACACAAAAAATATAGGACATGTAAATTATGTAAAACAATCGATGTACAGCTGCTAATGAGCTTAATAAAATAAAATTAAATTTGCACGTATTTTCTGAAGTTGTTTGTGTGTTTATCATTTAGATTTAAGACATATTCTCGTTATTTATCATATTCCCATATTTTCAACTAAGACAGGTATTTAGCTAATTGGTGTTGTTTTTGTATAAATATTCCATATAACTTGATCACTGAACATTAGTAAACAAGTTATATGGAATATACTCACACTACGGATACAAGATAGCAATCATATATGCTTAACCTACAGCTAGAAATATATTTCTAACCGTACCCTACTTAAAACTGAATCCATAGCACCTACAAACGATTGACTCGATAACGCCAATAAATATCAATAACTTAAAACTTAGACAAGTATATGGTTTATATATATTTCGCAATCTATAGCCGGAACTCAAACTGCTCCACAGTCCATACGCAGCAGCTGTCCAAACGCAGGACCCTCTCTGTTCCTAAATAACAAGTGACTATCGTCGATACAGTTGCTTCTATGTATCATCCATAGGCAGTATGCAGTAGGCAGCAGGCAGCACGCGCACGAAGAATGCACGTTTGTTAGGCATGAAGTGCGGCTAGGTATGCCGCTCGCCGCCGGCACGAATCTAGCGCGGGGCGCGCCTCATCGCGATGTGATGACATCACCCGTGCAGCGAGGCTCTAACACACGATGATTTCTTTGTATTATTATTATTATCCGCAAAGTGCACAAGCCTTCGTCGTGGCGTTGTTTTGAGGAGTTAAAAGCTCTCTGATATTAGATGAATGTATCGCATTATCTTCATATACAAACAGTGACTCATAATAAAAACGTTAACACAGAGCGTTGCAAAGAGCTTCCAATTAAAATCCGCTGACAGTTATAAGCTTATACATAATATATTATTGTCTGAGCAAAACGGTTAAAATTCAAATGATTCCGCGCGAAGCAATTATCTAGTGATGACCAAAATGCCACCCACATACATACATCCGGTCTTTATGCAAAAAGAGACACAAGCAGGTGTGACATTACTCAGTCTTACTTTGTATAAAAGTCGTCGAAGCTACTGCTCTTGGGAGCTGCATTTAAAATTTGTTTTTGTGTAATTACCGAGAATGTTCAAAGTATTGTATTTATAAAATAGAATTAATGATAACAGATGAATCTGTGTCAATAATTACTGTAATTTAATATCAAGAGTATTTCATAATTTCGTTGTCAATTATGTTTCTTTTTCATCAATCTCATTTTCATTCTCAAATGCACTATACTGCACAATAATTGGTTACAATAGATTTTCCTTATAGCGCAATCAGCATACAACTTTGTATCCACTTTGATACAAAATAATTTCCGAGTCAATGCATTGCAACTGTTCACCTATTGCCTCCAATCCTACATAATTACAATAAGAAAACTTTAAACTTCCTCAACACCTTCGAAACGTACAAAAAGAAATATATAATTGCATAAATTAGCTATTAAATAATAAACGAACGGATGCACTGTAGTAACAAACGGAGCCGTGATCGATGCCTGTGACACTCGGCTACGTCAGCCGTGTGTCGTGGGGTCAATGTCGCAATTATTACAATAACCGGCTGTATAGGAAATAATTACATTAGCGAACAAATGTAATTGATAGTATTGCGTCTAATAACACGGCTCGTACGTGTTGTGCATTCGAATCGTAATCCGCTAAAGGTTAATAAACGTTTATCAATCTTAATTATGCGCTGATGTAATACTCCTATTCGGATTATTATTATTGTATTGTGTATAATATGTTTCAGGGTCAGTGTGATTGTTTGACATACAAATATTAATGATGGAAACCGCTTCTATATGATATAAGATATTACACATTATCATGTTACTTGTTTTGTTGGTCAATCCTAAGAAAACGCAATAACAACGATTTGGAGAAACTAAGTTAGGTAATTAAAATGGTCTATGCAGCTTAAATTGTACCCAAAAACAAGCAATACTTCTCTTTATTAAATCATAAAATTATCATTAGCTTGATTAACTATTAAAATTTCTAGTGCTCAAATCGAAGTGCTGCACCGTGCAATCAGCAGCTGCGGCGCAATGCAGTTTCCACGAAGTAAAAGCGCAATACATTGTTTAGTTTATGAATTTTCATAAACAAATGGAGGCGGGGTGGTCTCACACGACCACCCGGCGCTGCGGCCTCGTCCCGGCCTGTGGGGACCGAGGACTATAAACCGTCCCTTTTACGACGCTCACAGCACACACGGGCATTAGAATGAGAGGCATTTTAAAACAATAACGATACGGGGAGGGCCCGCGATAGGATCCTCTTTGATGTCATAAACGGCTCTTGTCAGCTCTATACACTTTACGGACGGGGAAATATGCCTCGCTGCTGGCGTGTCCCCTCAACTTTATTGACTCGCACAAACCTTATTATCAAATGAGAGACCTGACCCCGAGGTGCTTAATTGGAACGAGGTCTTCTTCTGGGTTAATACCAATTAGATATAATAAACAACGTTACACCTATCTACTTTCTCTATTTTCTTGCTTGGACAAGTCTTTACGGTGCGGTGTCATTAAATTTTATTATTTCATAGACCAATAATATACATCATGGTTATTATTTTGCTTCAAGTATATAAGAAAACATTTTTCGGACAATCACCCAAGTTAAAAATTATATTTGTAAAGAAAATTACCGTTTGCGGAGTCTGAACAAAAATCCTACATAAGAAGAAAATTAGAGTCAATCTCTCTATATTTGATCAACATTGAGACTAAGGGCCATTGTATATTATCCTTATGAACCTATTCCTTAAAAAATTGTATGTTGTAACTGCTAGTATATTTTTTTGGCGAACATAATAGGTGTGTAGTTTGAGAGATACAATTTGATACCTGCCACGAAGGATAACCCTATTTTTTTATTCAGTGTAATTTTATACATTTATTTCTTCTTTCTATGGATACACGAGTGAAACGATTTTTTTGTCTTATATTTTTAGATATGCATACAAAGTCTTTATCCGTGTATAATAATCACAACCCAATGTCTTTCTGTTTCAAAATTTAGTTTAGATATTAGGTCCGCATTGAAAAGCAACAAAAGTTATTTTGATAACACACATCACGAAATCTAATTAACATCGTAAATTAAATTGTATAAATCCTTAATGATAAAAGCTACCAATACATTTATATCATAATGTGTACCAGCATAAACAAAACAAATTGCTTTCAAACCATATGAATATAAATATCAAAACGCACACATTTATCTCGACAATTACCCGTGAATTTTTCGACGCGTCCACATTTCACTGCCATTAATATCCGTCCATAATGCATACCAAGAAACGAGTTGGTCAATTTGGTGGTGGTCATATGCATGGGCCATCAAGAAACGGTTCGTACGCTTGCGGGACACCAGCTCGTTACCGGCTATACAACGTTTTTAAAGCGCGATTAAACCGCCCACTCTCGCGGCCTACACGCACGTAATTGGGGTAAATCTTTGTATTACGAACGTACCGCATGAGCCCTTTATTGCTCCGTGTCGGTCGCTTATTATTACGTAATCGCCATTCGAACTCCAATTAGCGAGCACAACATGCATTTGAAACACTCGTTCATCATTTACAATTGAAATGTTTGACAAATTACACGTTCGATACGAAATTAATAAACGGCGATGCTTTATTCGCAATAGTGCACGCTAAAATAACATGAAAATGCTTTATCTGTTTTGCGAGTTCAATTATTAAAATGCAAGTATAACGAGTGCCCGACCGCATTTCGTTCGCGTTCGGCCTCGCGGCGCATTATCGAAATCGGACCGCAATAATTACATTCGAGCTGAATGCGGCCGGCCACTCCATCCATCTGTCCGAGCGGCTGACTAAAAAATATATGTGTCCCGCGATAAATTGCTATCAGCGCCATTATTCGTCGGTGAAAAGGCTGCAATTGTGGACCTCTCTCTTTTGAATTAAACGTGAAACACGTTCGCTAAGCTACATTAATGAACGTAATATCTATAATGTATTTAACGAGTGGAAGCGGAAGAGTGGTCGCAGCAGAACTTAAAGAATAAATAAATGTATGTGGGTCTCGCTCCGGGCGCAGTTGGGACGAGCATTATGCAGCGCCCTCGCTTTATACAATTACAAAGCGAGTTCTATTTGTAATTTCGTACCGGGGGACTGGGAAAGAAAAGTAAAAGTAAACACAATTTGTAGATACGCTGTGATCAATGTATGCATTTTTAACAAATACAAATCGTAACTCATTAATACATGAATAGGGAATAAATCTCTATATCGACACTTAAGCGTATAAGCGGGTAAAAGTTCAAGCGGACGTTAGAAGTTTAGAACTATTATTAAAAAAAAGGTTGAACAATTTTTTTTCAAGACTTTCTTTTCCTGTGGTAAAAAAAAACAGGTCGAACAAGAAAACATTCGCATGTAATAATTTACGTCAGATAAAGTTGACACCGAGGTCAGCACAAACATTGACAATGTTATAGCCATAATCGCGCTTGAATATACGTTTTATTCACGAAATCACAAGCAAATAAGCATTTATATATAAATAATATATGTGGGCACATACTCCTTCATGATTCAATAAGATACCTACATTCTGATATGTACTCTGCATCGATGCCATCGACACATCTTAAAACTTATAAGTCTCCATTTATGAGAGACAAGTTTATTAATCGTGACAATATCTACGTTGATAAATCATTGCAGCGCAGCCTAGGTACGATCACAATATTCAATAGAACGTTAGTCACGTACATCGGGCACACGATCGCGTGTATTCGACATTAGTGCCTTTTGTATCGCGGCCGTGTCGTGCGAGCGCGCGTTTGATACACTGAAAACTGTAAACGTGAAATCGTTCGTCTCCGCAAACAATGTTCAATGTTTTTTTCCTCTAGTTAAAATGTATACACGTTTTGTTTTTCGCATGCGAACGCACGTCGCCCGACGGCTGATTACGTCGTACAATGGCAGCGTCATTCATTTGACTCTACCCCACTCAATCTCGTTTATTATGAACGTGCAGCGAACGGGTTGGCTCGCCTTTCTCATTTTACATTTGCACATTTTGTTACACAAAATTCTTTTATGTCAATGTGTAAGTTTTACGACACGTAAGCCCGTGAGGAGGGTGGGTTACGGCCGTTTTTCCTCTTTTAAATTCACGTCTAAAAGCTCTCGCAGGTTACTTTTATACTTTTGGTAAACTGTGTCAGTTTGATGCGTTTATGACATCAAACTTAACCGGGCACTTGTCACCTCATAGGCTGAATTTTCCTCGATGTTCACAAAATACAGGAAGGTAGGTTCTTTACTTGTAGTTCTATTTTTTGTATTGATATAAATTCAATATAATGCTACCTATTTAAAAAAAGTTATAATGCACTGTCAAACTTACCACAAACGAGAGTTCATTTAACAAAATACAATTAGATCAAACGTCTTTTAAATAACATTACGAACATATTCAAAGACCTCATAACGGCGTTCCTACGATAAATTATTATTTAAGAAAAAAAAAACACAAGCTCCTGTCATTTCAATCAAGTATAAGAGATCTGGAGAAATGAAATAATTTAAACATTTCCAAGCTGCTCAGGGTGCAGTCGTGACATTAATGAATAGCATTGTAGGGACATTCTCAAAGAGCCCCCCGTTTCTAGGCCGAGTAATATTTTCCTTTGAGCCGTCATTCACTCGACGTTGCGTAAATAAATAACCCAAATCAGAACCCCTTCTAGCTTGTTACTTGCTATGAATTTCCTCTTTAAATTATCATCCTCATTGTGATTCTTAACGCTATGTTAATATGTCTAACGTGTTTGAATTAAGAATTCGAAGTCTTAAAAATACAACATATAATTTTAAGCACCCTAACGTCCTGCTATGCAAAACTAGATTTATATCTTGTTTACTTTTGAGTATCTTTCATATGTTATTTTATTGAGTATATCATTGAGTAACTTTCCACTGTTAAGATATTAATATGAGAAAAAGAGAAAAGACGAATTCAATTCATCATCATTACTCAAGAGGATTTTCATATAAGTTTAACGAAGAAAACATTTATGTAACAAGACAATATCTTGAACGTTGACATCACTAAAAGAACGTAAAAAGTGAATGCCGTCGTACGAGACAGGGTGGCGTAGGGTTGCAGTCCCCCAGTCCCGGTAAATTCATTACAAAAAGCGACACATAGCAGTGCCGCTTTAATAATTCCTCTCATTTGGTTCCCCCGGACCGCGAGACAATGCTAGCCTTGCCTAACGGTATCAATCAACTTCAAAGCCCCGCTCTATCTTTTTAGATACGATTTAGGGTTGACAATTTCGTGCAACCTATGGGACTCTCTTTAACGTCGAAAACTTAGGGTCCTGGCGTTCCAAGAAAAGGTAATGACAAGTTTTATTAATCCCATAAATGAATAGACGTAGATAAAACTTGTTTTATGAATACGAAACGTGATAGCCGACGAGGTCTGTAAAAGTATGTGAATAACGCGTTAAAGAGATGGTTCTAAAACAACAGAATAATATTTATATTTTTTAAATCTATTGGACTATTCACTTGCCCGCATGCCTATAGAAGCTCTATTTAGTCTTGGACATTAGTATTACAATTCGATGTGTGCTTTGACTATATTATGCAGTTCCAGACAGGTCTTTAAATAAATGATTATTCCTAAATTGGTCATTTCTAATATAAAAGTTATATTTTGAATATGTAGGTAATTTATAAAATATGCAAAGAAGTTTTAAAAACTGGCCTTTCAATAAACTTTCTGTATCTCTTTTTGCATCACTCTTAATAACTCGAGTTCTTAATAATTAATAATTATTATTGATACATATAAAAACTGATGACTGTCATTCAGTAGATACATTAATGCTTTTTATAGCCCGTTTGACTGTCAGTCTGGATGTTCGTGTAGCCTTTTTATTATTCAACCACGTCTGAAGTATGAGTCATATTATGGTTAATGATCCAATTTACACTGTCACACATTATTAAAGAACAGTGAAAAGAATACAATTTTCTGTTAAACGTTTAATGAAAAAGCATAGCAAACAATGTTTGTATTATAGTTACAAATTTAATCTAATTCTATTACTTATTAAAATCAATTAAAAAGTATGTCATTCATTAGAAATTAGTCATTCTTTAAAAAATGCTTTGTAAATGTATTTCACTATTACATTCAAATTGTTTTACCAAAGAAAAAAAAACTGTAGGAACCATATTTTACATCATTATCATCGAGTTCATTACAATCACGCAAAACATTATCACGTGTAACAAACGTGACGAGTATCGCACACATCCCTACAGTCTGTTGTCTATTCAAACGCCCAAAAGGTCCGTGAAGGGCCTTGTTATTTTCCCTGCACAACCCTATAGTGCGGGCCGCTCGGAGGACTGTCATCGACAATTCTTTTTATCGCGCAATGTGTGCGGCGGAGCGCCGGCCGCCGGCTGCGGGCCCCGCTTTGATCTCATCTTAATGAAATAGCTCAATGATATGCTTGCCTCGCAAATATTCACTTGCTCGTTTTTCGCTAGCGGCTAGCTACGTTACTTTTGTAAGGGAAACGGGAAATGAAAATCTCGATTGATGTGATTGTGTTCTTTTAATTTGTGAAAACTTTCCTTTGGCCATAGTGGACTAGTGCCCACTTTTAGCAATACTTTTTCTTGGTTTAGGTATAATGTCACTGTTTTCAGCGATGTTACCATGTGTGAAAAAATTATATTTTGCCTTAAGAAAAGAACTATACCTATTCCCACATGCATACACCGTTCGCACAGGGCATACACATAATCAATTACATTCGAAAACAACGCAATTTCAACTTCAGTAGCTACAATCTTTTATCAGTGAACTATAGAGCGAGCGTGCAAAACCGACGATTCAATTCATCTCACCAGCGCACCAGCAGCTATAAATAAAAATTATCAACGGCACGCAAGTAGCAGGTTGTCGGATTTGTGCACAATTAAGCGGAGCTTATTGTCGAGTGCGGGGACGCTAAATGTGAATATCAAGTGTGAGCGCAAACAGCACCTACGAGGCACACTTGTTCTCGCCACATGTGCTAATGAAAACACCCGTTGACGAATATAATGTAGTGTCGGACGAATAAAGCCCCTATTCCGTTACTTAATGCACAGACACTAAAATAAGAAGATGCAAGGAGCGTCTCGTTAAGCTCGATCTCTGTGGTGCAGACTGCACTTATCTAAATAAAAAGTTAACCCCTATCGAATTTATTGTAAAGCAGTTCACACACTATTGTTGTAATACAATGATTCATATTTGACGGTTTCGGATCTTTTGGAAATCCGACGTGCTATTTGACTGCGATAGAATGAAGTGTGTATAAATTAAGTCTGACTGGAAAAGGTAAATCAATAACGGTAACAACTAACACCTCTCACTTAAATTAAGTCCTTTGGAAGGTGATGTTTACAGACGGATTCTCTATTGGATTTATCGAAAATGTCCCGTATAGTTAGACAAATTTTCAGTCAGTTCAAAGCGTTGATCGTAAATAAATACATAAAGAACACAGTATACTGTGCAAAGTTAAAGTTAAACAATTACACAGCATTACATGAACAGTGAGCATCAAACTGAGACTTACCGAATCTTGGTCGTGCGCATTAGGAGTGGACGGCTGGGCGGGTCTCGGAGGAGGTGGATAGCCCTGAAAACACCGGGTATACTTTAGCGAAATCAGCTATGTAGCGTAAAAAATAACGAGCTGTAGAAAACATAGCACGTTAAAAGTTGTGTTGTGTTTCGTTGGAAAATGTTTGAACATTGTTAAAATGAGAACAACGATAAATCGAAAGACGATAAAACAACGATAAATCGTTGCAAAATGTATCATATTTTGTTTGAATGTTATTATTAAATTAAATTCACCGTCGCTGTTTAGTCTGCTCAGAACAACTATTGTCATAAAACGAATACATTAAAGTACCTACGTAAAATCATTCCCAGATTCACGCATAGAACGTTACTCATAACCATCGTTCCTAGTTCCTACCACAAAACTAGATCCACTCCGGTTAGAACAAATGTTTTATCGGCAGTAAACTCGTGTTATGCACTTGATGCAAACTCATTCTGGTAATGTTTCACGCACATACAGTGGGGCACCGGCCCTGAAGCGGTGGCCGGCTAGCTTGACCACTAAGTGTAATTAATTGAAAGCGACGCGGGCGCCTGCTGCGTGCACTAAACAATTCAGTTAGGATAACGGCTCCATTCGTATCGGCCGCCGTCCGTTTGAATAATACTCAATCCTAATCCAATCACGTTCGGGGCGCAATCATTGTTTAGAAATTGAAAGTGATAAACGGCGTATACTTTAATTTATATCGAGCCCGTCAAACGTTATAGTTATTTTATTCTAACAGTCATGCTCCAGCGATTAGCTTTAGCAAATCAGTGTTTTTTCATCGTGACATTGAGAAGCGAATCATTGGCATATAATATGTGTGAAATGTTTCCTTATTTGAAAAATGCAACATCATCCAAACAGAAAATCAATCACGCCAAGATTTACAACAAACATAGGGACATAATACTAAAACACCAGAAAACAACACTTATTATTATCGAAAGTTTATCGTTCGCGAGCAAAGACTAGCCTTAATTATCGACGTTAAAACTTGACCGGCTTGAGAGCAAAGTTATATTCGCAACTCTCCGGACCGAGCTCGAGACTCGCGAGCTTAAAGACTTTCGATGCTTACAAAAGGCGATATCTTTTAATTCCACTTTTCAACTGAATCATTCCGTAAAAGGCTGAACGCGTATCGAATGAAATCGATGCATGAATTTCAAAATTCAACTCGCGCAAACATCGGATAGGTGGAACAAGCGCGCAATTACAAAGTTGAATACGCAAAATTAGTATTACTTTGTAGACGGACGGCCGCCGCCTATACCTATGCGTTTTATGAATCAAAAATGCCATTCCAAATTGTTTGCTTTGTTTGAGTTACGAGTCCAACGCATGGATAGATGTTTGTACTTTACAGTTTACATCTACTGTTGATTATGTTTACTTGTGTTTGGTATTACGTCACTGCTATTAATTAAAGACTTTAAAACAATATAAAAAGCAGTTTATTTGGTATATTATAAATCAAAACAAACATCAAAAATCTTTTGAACAGTGAAAACAATTTATTACTTATGAATTTTATTATAAACCAATTAAATTAAGTTGCTAACTTAAAAAACGTTGAGCCACGAAGATCGAAAAAAAAAACACTAGATAACCAGTTTCTTTGTAGGATATATTTATGAAGTAGGTAACATAATGACACATTCAACGGAAATAAGTAACAGTTATAGTAGTCGGAAAATTTTAATACATATACATAAATAATACCAAATAAGGACCAAAAAGTAAAAACTAAAAACATTTGCATACATACGTAAACCGTTGAGGCGATGCAAAATTTGAATTATTATTAGACACTGATGATTAATAAAATTAAAAAAAAATAGATTCGCTTTAATGTACCTAATAAAACAATACATTACATTAATTTTATATCTCTATTCAGTTCAATAATTGCCTTTACTATCTCGGTTTCAACTTACATAAGAAAAGCATAATATGATTTTATGATAATATCAGCAGTTAATTATAATAACTACTTAATGTTTTTATAGCTTACATTAGTCATTATCTTTAAATAACGCTCAATTACTTATAAATAGTTACATATTCTATTAATAAAACAATATACGTGTACGTATTTATCTAACGCCCACAATACGAATATAGAACACAAAAATTCGTCTAACTCGAAGCATTTAATAATCAAATGAACATAGCCAAACTTAATACCGACGTTAAAACAATAAATAACACGAGAACCCATTCATAAATTGAGAATAAAATCATGACAGACCAAAAGCGAACGGGAGCTTTTCAGTAACAAATTCAAATGTATTATTTTGCGAGGTTCGCAAAAGGGAGAGAGCGTTATAATTTATCCAGCACGGCAATTCCCGACAACCCCCACGCTACAAGTCTACAATTCCATAGCGAGCGCTGACTGCGGCGCTCCGGCGAGCTCGACTTGCTGGAATCTAGAACATTTCGCAGTATTCTACGCTCCCAACAGCCGCACTCCAGCGATAACTCGCTCTTTATACTCCACAGACACTAAAGTCGCTTCTTACTTGCGAATACGAGTTCCGACTGAATGACGAGATTAAATCGAGTAAAAGTTGTTTAATGAAAGAGCGATCGCGACTCGACTGGCGTATAAAGGAAACTCATTATCGCGGGGTAAATTCAAAATAGTCTTTCACGTTCGACGTTATTCATCGTTAATTTTATGTTGCAAATAATATGTACCGTGAAAGGTGTATTTCAATACTGTTTTGCATAAAGTAAGCATAGAACTTCGTTATAATTCGAGCGACTAATCGAGGCTCTGACAAATAACGTGTCTCGACAATAAAATAATGTCTAAAGTTTTTACTGACGAAGCGAGTGTGGGGCTAGGGAACGACAAAGCTGTCGCACACAGCGGCGTTCTGTGGGGGAATATAAAGCGGGCCGGAGCCGGCCGGCAGAACACAATATCTTGTCAGGCGCTGTCCACCTTCGAGCCACAATCCAATTTGAGGATCCTATATATATCTGACTCATCGCCGCCGGTCGCTCGCAATAATGTTGTGATAAAGAATAAAATAATTAATCGAGATATCGATATAATATAACATAAAGCATCGACAAATTAAAATCGAAACCAATTTATTAGGACATTTGTAATAAA
>CAJQZN010026842.1:0-12203 GCA_907164685.1 Colias eurytheme
AAATAATTTATTGCGTTATGCCAAAAGTCGTAGAACAAATGTTGTTATTTATGATGTTAGCTATCTTGTCCTGCGAGGTTGCTGGTGTTTTACAAGTAACCCTGTATAAAATAAAAACTAAAAATAAAATGTTGTTTTATTTTATTTGCTGACCATACACTACTACAAACGCAAAAATTTCTCCAAGCTAATTTACCTGTACAATAATTATATTCAAATTGCAGTAACAATGAACCATTGACATTAACAAAAAAAGACGTGTGGCACTCGGGGACTGCCGCGGTAAAGCTATTGCATGCTATGCCTTCAAGCCACACCTCCGTGCCCGTCGGAGTGGGGAGCGTGAGGTTTTTTCGTTACGCAATTTCTGGATTCGGTCCCTGCGCTCAAGGACCGCGATAGAAGCTATGCAATAGCTTAATAACAACCACGTTATAAAATATATTATTTATAGGAGATTTATTGAAAATACATGATTATTATCTCCAAAAACTACAAAACTATACATTTATCAGATAAAGACAAACAAAAAGCAACAAATTTTTCGTCAAATACAAAGTATCCAAAAATAATTACTTATTCTTATTGTTGCTACAATATTTTCGCAAAAATATTAAATATACATACCCGTATCCACATGAGCGAGTTGTAGTACTCCAAGTCGACCGACTCCATGTCCTGCAGGTCTATTGGCTTGCCGAGCATCATTTTGTAGAATGGACGGATAAAGAATGCTGGAAAAAGGAAACGATTTATTTTAAAATATACAAGGTGTCTCAAAAGAAAGTTTATATGTTGTGGATGATTAAAAAAAAGCGGTGTATTGAAAAAATGTTTATTAATTATTAAAGTGCATAATATAGGAATTTATTTCTTTAAAATAATATCGTCCAAATGCAGTCCATTGCGTTCACGGGACTCATTTAATCGAACAGTAAAATTATTTATGACAGGTAGACAGTGATGGCTGCCATTTAGTGCCGGATATTTTCTTTTAAATGCACTAGAGAAGTTGGTTTTTTGGCATACACTTTAGATTTAAGATACCCCCCACAATAAATTATTGAGGATAGAAATTAGCGAGGAATTATTGGCCCTTACTTTCCTACCTACTACTACCTAACCTATCAAAATTAGATTAAACTAGATTTCCGCCCGCGGCTTCGCCCGCGTTTGCAAAGGAAAACCCGCATAGTTCCCGTTCCCGTGGGATTTTTGGGATAAAAACTATCCTATGTGTAAATCCAAGTTACCCTCTATATTTGTGCTAAATTTCATTGTAATCGGTTCAGTAGTTTTTACGTGAAAGAGTAACAAACATCCATACATCCATACATCCATACATCCATACATCCATACATCATACATCCTTACAAACTTTCGCCTTTATAATATTTATTAGATTGATAAACCTAAGCATTCACTCACCATCCAGCAACTTGCCATGATAGACCGCCATGCCAGCGACTCGGCCTATAAACTTGAAGTAGTTCAAATGCTCCTCGTTACAGACCCCACTGTTGGGGTTTATCTGCAGCGTGTAGTTATCCATCGCGGAGTATTCGAACAATCCGTAGTACGGGTTGAACATTTCCTTGGATAGGAGGAAAAACCACTCGCGGGCTAGACCGCCGTAATCTGTAATAAATATAGCAATGTTAAATCAATACATAGTATAAAACTAAGTCGCATTGTCCTTATGTCCTTCTTTAAATTTTTCAATGTTAAAAATTACCTACTTAACGGATTTTGATGCGGTTTTTTTAATAGATACAGTGATTCAAGAGGAAGGTTTTAGCATATAATTTATTAGGCTTTAGACAAAGCGGGCGAAGCCGCGGGCGGTAAGCTAGTATTATATATTTTGAGGATTCAAAAGCACTTCTAAACATTTATTTATTCTAGTTAAATAAATATTTGAGTTTAAGTTTGAGTTAAACACTCACCAAGCCCAACTTCCGACTCGAACTCAACCCACAGCTTCGTCTTGAGCAGATCCACTCGGCTCACGGAACTTATGATACGATACGAATCTTCCAATATTGAATTCCTTCGCACTTTGATTTCAAACTTGTTGGGTACGTTGCTCTGAAAATATATACAGTTTACGTTAAGAATACAATTAAAATTAATAAATAACACAAAAACTATCGGACGACAAACTCTGCCTATACGTTTAGGCAGAGTTTTCTAATGAATCAAAACAATCGATTTTGAACATTTTACATTACTGTCACGAAATTTGTTGTCAATTTCAATGAATACTGCTTGTATATTTTAACGATCTGTTAATCGACTATTAAACATAAATTTTAGCGACGTAGTAATCCCACGCTATAAGAAACTTTTGTTTTGCGGAAAAGAGGCGCAATATTAAACCCTTTTTTGGGGATACGTTTAAGAAATAAATGAGGGTAGTATTTTACGGGTTTACGAAGCTGACTTATAAAGGTGTAAATGGACTAGTAGGGTACTCCCACAATTTTAAACATATTTTTAATGAAAATGAGGGTACTTTTATTTGTTTTTTTTTTCAAAATGAGGGTAGTTTCAAAATATCTCACCGGCTTACGCAGCTGACTCTTGAGGTACTCGTACTTGCGCTTGTAGTCGCGCGAGTAGGGCACGGCCGGACCCGCGATCTGCGGGTTCGATAGTCGTGGGTCCTCCCATTGGGTCGTGCGGGTGTCTGACAAAACATACATACAAATTGAACTAAAAATACAATATTTATTCATATATTCTTATTTATTTATTTATTTATTTAACACTTTATTAGTTGTACAATCAGGAAAACCTTAAAATTACTTACAGCTAAAAAACAGAGTACAACTAACTTGGCGGCCTTATCACTACGTAGTGATCTCTTCCAGGCAACCACGGTAAAAGGTAACGAGCAAAAAGGTACGCGGGACGAGAACAGGAAAAAAAAAATAAAATAATAATAATAATAGCAAGAAAAACCAAGAAAAAGAAGAGTTTTTTATCATACAAACATATGTCTACATAAATTAATACATATCTAAATATATATAATATCATATACTTACATACATGTACAAAGATAATAAATATAAATCTACATAGACGCATACATAAATAAAATAAATAGGTATACATACAAATTATATATATACATAAATATTATATATCATATTCTGAAGGAAACACACCGATATTAAATAAAATACCTATATATATAAATGCCATGCATATCTATACATAAATACCACATAAACTACTACATACATGTAAAATAATAAAAGAATGTTACTGATCCGGATCAACAGCGGAGAGAAAGTGTTGTCTCACAAGATTTTTAAACTCCGAAGCGGTCCTGGCTTGTCGAATGTTTAACGGCAGAGAATTCCATAACTTCACGGAAATTGCTGCGAATGACTTGCCATAGAAATTTGTGCGTCGGCATGGAACACGCAAGATAAGTCTGTCCTCAGAGCGAAGTGAATAGCTTTCTTTTATTCTTAGTGACGTTAAGGTCGTTAACACACGGCGTCTTGAATTTGGTGTAGATGATCAATGCAAAAGGTAAAATAATTTTAACTGTCCTCAAGTGTGTTTGTTAGAATACTAGTCGAAAGAAACAAACATTAAAGAAAAATCAAGTTTATTAGCACTGATTTAACCCCTTGACCCCGATCGGGCCACGACACAATAGATTTTCTATTGTGTCTGTGATTCCGGGGGCTGAGGCATTAAGGTTCTCGGAGCAATTAACAAGCCTGGAGAAGTAACAATTAATTGAACGTTTCTTATATAGTGGCTCTCTTTTATTCAATACCCTAATTAATGCGATAGAAAGAGACAACACACTGTTATCTGCTTGGCATTCAAATCCACATGTAGCCACTTTTTGTTCTAAAAAGGTAGTGCTTGCCTTTACTTTATCGAATACTAAAATATCGATAAATAAAAAAATTAAGTTATAAAATTGCTTGAAGATAATTTAAGATTCGTTTAATTTTGAATTATGGATAGGTAACTTCAAATTTTAAGATTCGTTTAATTTGGAATTATTCATTTACGATGCGTATTGACTGGCTTGCAGCTAGTGGTATTTATAAAAAAATATTATTAGGTATTTCGGTTTAGGTTGTTTTTATGGTTTCGTAAAAAGGTACGTATTTTTTCCTGTTTTCATAGATTCATTCATAGAATTATACGGAACCCTTCGTGCGCGAATCTGACTCCCACCTAGTTGATCTTTTTACAAATCAATAGTCGTATCCTACTAATATTATAAAAGCAAAAATATATAAGAATGGACATATTTTGATACTCTTTCACGTAAAAACTACTGAATGAGTTTTTATGGAACTTTACAATTATATAGTTTAAACATCAGAATAACATATAAGCTACAATTTACCACAGGAAAATAACTCATTCCCACAGGAAAAAATTGGTACAAGTTTAAAATAAATTGCTTCAAATAAAACAAATAAACATTTATTTTTTTAACAACATTTTATTTCGATACTTAATTACCAAATTACAATATTTATTATTTAAAATAGATGCCACATTAAACTTGTGGCACAGCATCTCTGCAAAGCACTTTACTTTTCTTCCCGTCTGATTCGAAATGATTTGAATAAGGCCGAGAATGTTTTGAAGGCTTCCAATTTTTCCTGTGCTATAGCTTTAACTCAAACATCTTTTAATTGTTTTCAAGCCAGAAACCTGCAAATAACAATAAAATCCATACTTAAATACCTTTTTTTTCTCCTAACCTAAAGCAGTCATTATCAATGAAGTACTTCGTTCCTACTCAAGTATCGATAATTGCACAACACTATGGAAGTTATATTTTGCATTTTTTCTAAAAACTAAGCTGATTATGATTTCATTTCAATGATTACGGTTAGATAAAACATAGATGATTAAGAAAATAAGGTAAATTAACTTATTTATCATACAATTAACAAAAAAATTGATCAAAACACTAACCTGTGAAATGACAAATTTCTATCTTCGTCCGATTTCACATTACTACGGCTTTTACAGCCGTAAGCAACACAAGCCATGTTATCTTTAGTCAATTGTCTTTTCATAAAATAACAAATTAAACTAAAACACTCGTTTTTCACTTCAAAAATAATAATTAAAATCACCATGCGTCCGTGACCAGACTGGTCACTGAAACAAATTGACATGGGCACATGTCATTTCAAACTGTCGAACTGACATATATCTGTCCTCTTTTTTCGCATGACATTTTGCCATAAGCCAAAAAGGCCAAACTAGTGCTATATTGTTCAATTAATTGTTACTTCTCCAGGCTTGATAATTGCTCCGAGTTAAGGTTTATTTCTATTATAATATTTTTTTCGACTTAGGCTCCTTTAGCTAAATTACTACTAGGATTGAGAAAGCACCAAAACTGACACAGTGGAGTTTTAATGAAAACATTTTTCGGCGCTGATTGTGTAATCTATTCCTAAAGATCAAAGAAAAAATACAAATCTATTCTCTTTATAATATCAGTGTAGTCAAATCCTTCAGTTTCCATCTTCATCTTTTTGACGTGACAACGTCTTATAATTCGATAGAGCCGGCTGCATGCACGAAAAAAACATGACTCATGCGGCGTTACCTTGCTCTGAGGCGTTCCATGTAAGGCTTGAAGTGCGAGCGAGAGCGCGGAAGCGAAGCACAATCGGACGTTGTCACGTTCAAGTATCGTCAGTAAACCGACTTTAGAGACAACCAATTTTTTTTAAATGCAAATAACGTGTTTTCAATCATTTATTCAAGTATATATCACTCACTATGATCAATAAAGAAGATCCTCCCATCAGTATGCACCCTCTCCTCCCACCCCTCCGGCAAGGGCCCGAGCTCATCGGCCTCGCCCTCCACTGTGGTAGTGACCTCTGGACGAACTGCCGTACTGGGTAAACTTGAGGCACACCCTGGAAGGTTAGGTTTGAATACAGGGTGTTTTTAGGTGTATACAAAATTTAACTGATAAAAAATTAGTTTTCGAAACCATCCATTTGAATATTTAACAAAAATAACACACACATTTTGAAAGTGAACAAAAAATAAGTTTTTTTTTTTGGGAACAATAATAATGACATGAAATCGGTAAAAATAATACTTTTTGAAGCTGCCCTTAACAATGAAACGCATTGCGTTTACAATTTAACAAAGTAAAAATTGAATAAACATATATTGACAAATAATAATAATATTAAAGTGGAATTCAGTGCAGTAAAACTGGAATCCGCAAAGTTTACAAAAATGATAAAACATTACATTATTTGACACAAAAAAATTCTTTTTACAATATTTTAAATAAGTAAATGACAAAATTACCTGTCCTAGGATCGACCCAAGTAGTGGTTTTATTATTATGATCGATGAAGAATATCCTCCCGTTCGGTGCGCGCTGCATGCTCCATCCGGGAGGCAGTCCTAAGGAAAACATTAAAAAATTATAACAAAAAATATTTTTGAGCCCTAGACAGGATTATAATAAGAACTTCTAAAAAGGGGGCTATTTTCTGAAATGAATTATCATATTTATTTTGATACATTATGTAAAGTGTGGTAAAAAACTAATGTATACCAATTGATCCTAAATCTACGCTCTAATACTCATTAGAAATATTTTAAAAGTTCAGTAATCTGTTTATAATGTAGGAAAAGGTTGAGATCCTCGGTTATTTGCCAAAAAATATAAAATAATGAAACACAATCTTTCACAAATCTACAAAGTAAATCTCGACAATTTTTTACACTTAAATACCACAAAATATACATACCATCACTATTAGGCAGGTTCTGACTCTGCGTGCTGCTCGCGCTGCTGCTCCGCGTACTGTCTGACGAATTGTCCGTCTCATCCTACATACACAACCGTTTATTAACAAAACTACACTTTATTGCACTAAAGAGACACTATAATTTATTTGAAGAATTTTTACACCTAGATGACCTTTTTGACCAGAATTTTACGCACATAAGGCGTGTAATTCAATTTAAAGTTTAATTTTATTTTGTAAAGTGCAAGTATGACTTCTTTTTTAATTGATTACAACTTATTACTAAAGCAAGCATCTAAATTCTACGACTAAATAAGAAGAACAATCAAAATATTTTTTTGTAAGCTGACGCATAACACGTACGTCTAAATAAGTCCATGCGTTAAGTAAATCTAATATATCTTAGAATTTAGTATTAGATACGGCCATTTAGTGAGTATATCTAAAACTGTGCATGCCAAAAGATATTTTATAATTATAACTATTCATGCCATGCGACTAATCTATTGTATAAGATTTTATCAAAATAGGCTCAGCATAAGCAACCCTGTTAAATAATGCTATGATAATAATGTGATGTTTTTCTTATGAGAGAAACGTTAGTGCTCGGATGTCCTAACTTATGGTCCTACTTACCAATAACTTAGACATTTTAAAATTTAGGAAACATATATACAATTTTGAAAATACTCCAAATGATACCTTGCTAATTAAATATTTTAAAACCCAAATAAAAATAATCTTTATTCTCCGAAAAAAAACTTCACCTATTCCCTGAAAGTAATGTTTAAAATTGACAAGTGCGTTCCCTACGAAATGTGATGTCCATGTACAATGTTTGTGTTTTGTTAATCGTTATGGCACTGTTAGTGAAGCGTGGCCGAGCGGGTCACATCTACGAGTTACGTCAAAAGACAGATTTGTACAAACAATTTAGTTTATTTACTAAACTCGAGGATATAACCGCGACAATGTCACGAGTGCGCCCACATGTCCTCACACCGACGTATGGAAAACTGTTAGTCCAAAACACAATAGTATTTACTTGTGTTTGATTTTACGCGAGTATTATATTAGAAATTAAAGATTTTAACGATTTCAGCGTGGTCACGAGGAGACCACGCTCGCTGCAAGTGCGTAACGGGATATTAAATGAATAAATCGCGTTTTCAACGCGTTAAAATCTTTATTTTTTACACCAATTTTTCACGTCACGACAACGTCACAACGCCCACATCTTGAAACCTTCAAATTTCCACCAATTTTCCACGAACACAACACAATTTTCCATACGTCCGACTCACAGACACCCAAGCAGCTAGCGGAGCCGCTATGTGACTTGCAGCCCTCGGGCGGGTGGCACACACCCTTACCTCAGAGCTCATGGAGCTGGCCGTGGTGCGGCGGCGGCGCTCGGGCTCCGCCCCCGTCGGCGTGCTGAAGTGGTTCTCATCGAACGTCAGCGACTCCGCAGACTCCCCCCTCTCCCCATCCCGCCCCCCGCGCATCCCCTCCTCCCCCCGCCTCTCCCCATCTTCCCCTTCCCCCTCCCGCGTCTCCCCGTTCACAGCATCTATTTCCCGCTGCGTTTCCTCTGGACTAGTTATGATTATCTCGTCGACCGCCGGCCGTAACTCTATTTCTATCGTATCCGTGGAGTTGTTGTCTTGGCTGCTGTTCGGAGATATACAGTCGTTTTCGTTATCGTTATCGTTGTCGTTGTCAACGATATCGATGCTGTCGGTGGACGCTTGAGGTTTGAGAACCGGTTCGGTCGCTTCGTTCGCTTGTTCGCTTTGTTCCGTTGAGGTTTCGGCCGTTTCGTTGGCGCATACTACGTCTTCTTCGTTATTTCTTACATTAGTATCACAGTCATTAGTATTAGGCACTGATTCGGTTTGTTCCGCATCCGGCATGAGAGCTGGCGTGGCAAATGGCGTCGCTTCTGTGTCATCTCTCGCGACATTCGTGTCGACATTACTCTCGGGTGTCGGCTCGCTAGTGTCGGCTGCGCTTTCCGCCGGCCTATCGTTCGTTTCCTCCTGTCGGAGATCATAATTGACACTAACATTACGTTACATTTCAATTTTTTATGGAAAAAACATGTAATAACCACTGAATTTTAGAAATATTATGACAGTATTCACAGTTTAGTGCCGCAGTATTGTCTATGACATGTGGGGACATCACAATGAGTGTATATGCTACCCGGTGTTACCTAGCGACCTTTTGTATTAGCGTGTTTTTCATCATCACCTTAACCGACTTTACAATAGAATAATGATTAAAATGATGACATTAGTCGCACCCTGCAATGAAATTAGAGTGATTCCTTATGAACCGTCAACACTGTGCTCTTTAATAAGTTAAATATATAAAAAAATAAAGGAAAATAACTTAAAGAACACAGTATTAAACGCCATGAAATGATAACATTGAATGAAACACAATTCCTTCCTCCAAACCCAGCAAAGGCCATGCCGCGAAGTTTCTAAAAACATAAAAAGATACGTTTAAACAATTACGCATAGTTCCAACTACCAATACATAGAATGGTTCAAGAGTTACAAATAGATGTCATTTTGGACGTTATTGAGCACATAAAATAACTACTGACAATAATATTTTTCAGAAAATTTTGCAAAATTTGAAATCCAACCTCTAAAATGACATCTTATGAAGAGGCATGGACGTTTTTATTATTCTTTATTCAAGATATAGACCATTTAGAAAGCGTACTAAAACCTAATAAAATTATCTTGAATAACGTATTTCTTTTATATTTGATAAACATCGAAACGTGCATTTAAATAAATAAGTTCGCATGCAACATGCATAGTAAGGAACCCATACTTATTATTTATTGCTTATAAGACTTTTTTTTCTAAATCGTGCTATATGTATAACTTTAACCGAAATTGGTAAAATTTAAAGTGATATGAATAATTTTTTGATTCACTTTTTTGGCACCTAAACAGATCTATAATTACGTTAAGTGGCCATTATATTTAAAAAATATTCAAATATAGATACAGTAATATTTCTCTATTTAAGCGAATCACAATTTATTTTTATTAAAATGTGAACTGTTTTGAAACGATAGTACATGCAAAAAATATACCATCGTGCTTCTATTTCATAAAAATACCGAATTCTAAAAAGGAAAGATGGTTTAAGTGTTTTATCATTTTCTGGATAAATTTTCACTTTAATTTTCCTTTGAAATAGAAATACTGTAAATAAATTTTCTTCATGCGATTTATTTATTTCTTCTGAATGACCGAAGCGAAGCGAAGGCGGGATAAACAATATTTAACTGAATAATTTATATTTACTATAGAAAATATTAGAAGCCGCGTAAGCATTAAAATTCAAAATTTACGCATTAAATACCTGCATTTTGAAAAGTAATGAATAAAAGCGACTTTTATTAATTTATTTTTAACTTATTTAAAATTCATATTGACTTACAATTACAATAAAAAAATTCTAATCCCAAATAAGTTTAGTTCAACAAGACATCACTACACCGAAGCCCACATAACATGCGCTGATAAACAGACAGACAAACAAACAAACAGACAAGACATACGTGCGTCTGCGTGTTCGCCTGGTTGTGCTCGTCGTCCGCTGAGATGTGAAAGCGGCGCTGAAACTCAGTCGCCGCTGTCTCCATGCGCTCAGCCTGGGACTCCGTGCTCATGTTGCGACTGTGAAATAATAGTCGAGAAAAATAAGGTTTTCAGTCATTTCGCTTCAACTGTACAATAAGTTACTTAACTGTTATGATTCATAGTAAAGCTAATTAATGAATATATGTACATTACAAAACACAATAATCAATATTAAGAATGTTACAGCACTTCTAAGTACAATCTTCTTCATAAGTTGATTAATTGATTATGATATTTTTTTTTTTATTTCTACAATACAAGTGGTTAGACAACGATGACTAATTTCTTTTAAAAAATCGACAATTTATATGAATAGTCTAGCTAATAAAATCTGAGTTGCTACAAATGGGTGAATATTATTTCGTAAGAAACAGAATTCGAATTATCACAGCACGAATGATTAAGTACAAAAAGTACGTAATTTTATACAATTTTATTATGTTAAACAATTACAGAATAATATTAATAAATAAATCTACTCACGTAAAAGCCAACGATGGCCGCTCCCATTGCGTAGACCGGGCCACGTGGTTCACATAGTACGTGCGCCCGTTCGCATCCTGTCGCTCCTCCCACCCGGGGGGTAGTGGATCCCCCCCTATTGTCTGTTGACAATTTATCTTATATTGAATGAATGTGTGCAATTTACTGTGTGTACTAACTGACCCATGCAACTTTATCTGATCAAAAAAGGAATATTTTTTCACAATTTTGTATCAATTTCATTGACGCTCCGCTTAAATTGGCCGGAGCTTGCATAGCATTCAGCGTTCCTCGATAATGTTGGGAACAACACAAACATGATCATCAAAATCAGTGATGATTATTATTATTACATTTATATAAATAGAATATTCGAAATGTAGGTATTTAATACCTTGTGAGCCCTGTCTGCACTGGTCTAGGCCGGAGTGAATATAATTATTTATCCGTTATTCTTTACTATATTAACTTAAATTTACAAAAATACTGAAGGACCAACTTTATAAAAAGAAATAATATCTTTGAGGAGTATTCAATACAACCGCTTTATAATCACCGCGTTATCTTCACATTGAATAAAAAAATCCCTTAAAATGTGTATATAATAACATATCCTTATAAGAAAAGTGACCGCAACCGTCCACCACAAATAGCTAGCTAGCTATCTTGCTCCCACTTGAGAAAAATCATTAACATGCGAGCGAGAGGCACTATTCATGTCTTCATTTTTTTTTTTTTGGATTAACCAGCTAATTGATTGTATTATTAAAGCATGCATTAATTCCAACACCACGTTTTTTAATAATTTTAGTACTGCTTCATACTAGTTATCCATATATTTTAATTAATTTGGATAATCAGACAGACAGACAGAAACCTAAGCATGTTTCCATTAGTGTAAAGTGGTGAAAATAATGAAAATATAACGTACAAAGGGCAAATGCGTTGCGTCGACAACTACCCAGTCATCCTCCCCGATTAGTGTTGGTACCGTTCCCGCGAACACCTACGTCAAAAGCTAGACTTTACTAGCGCAAATGTTAGTCACTGTTACTCATCACTGTTATTTGTTAATATACAATAATCACTGCTACTTGTAATTATCACTGTTATAAGTGAATACAAATCACTGTCATCGACTGTTCTTTTTTCTGTTATTAATGACTCAACTGTCGATACAAAACAACACCAAATGTTAATTGAGACTATGTTTCTGATAAATTTAATCCAAATCAGTTCAGACGTTTTTGTGTGGTTT
>CAJQZN010026845.1:0-13844 GCA_907164685.1 Colias eurytheme
TGGGTAGTATTTGCGTGAAAGAGTAACAAACATACATAATATACATTGTATGTATACATCCATTCTCAAAAACTTTCGCATTTATAACATACTAGCTTTCCACCCGCGGCTTCGCCCGCTTTATCTAAAGCATAATAAATTATATACTAAAACCTTCCTCTTAAATCACTCTATCTATTAAAAAAAACCGCATCAAAATCCGTTGCGTAGTTTTAAAGATTTAAGCATACATAGGGACATAGGGACAAAGAAAGCGACTTTCTTTTAAACTATGTAGTGAAGTATAGGATAGGATAGAACTAGCTTACACTCGCGGCTTCGTCTGTTTTGTCTAAAATCAAATAAATTACATGCTAAAACCTTTTCCGAGAACTACTCTATCTATAAAAAAAATTGGTTGTCTGTAAAGTCGGTATACTGACGATAGTTGAACGTGACAACGTCCGATTGTTCTTCTTCTTTGTCTTCTTTGTCGCTCGTTCCGCGCTCTCGCTTGCACTTCAAGCCTCACATGGAACGCCTCAGAGCAAGGTAACGCCGCATGAGTCATGTTTTTTCGTGCGTGCAGCCGGCGCTATCGAATTTTAAGACGTTGTCACGTCAAAAACCGCATCAAAATCTATAGGGACGGACAGACAGCGACGCGACAGTTTTATGGTGCATTTAGACCAAACGAACATAGAACTAACTGCTAGAGCAAGAACATTCTTTCGTGATTTTTAAATGTAAACGAAAACTGGTATTCAGTGTTGTTCAGTATAAGAACATTGCATAGAATCTTTTCGAACGCACTAAGAAAAACGAAAGAAAGGAAAGAATGCTCTACGCCTGTTTACTTTACTAAAATAATTTGACACAGTGGGGTTAGAAGGAGCACTCGTTTGAACCAGTGATTACATACTAGACCAGTGCCAATAATTTTTGAAACAAAAAAAATCACAGTAGGATGAAACCCATTAGAAAAGGAGGGGAATGTGATAAAAAATAAAGGAAAAATAAATTACAGACAATCCGAGTTCGGGAAGGGAGCTTTTAAGGCTAAAAAATGGTTTCTCTTGATTTCCGACAAAACTACAAGTCCATTTTGGAAGGGTACTGGTCTATACGTAAAAAGTCTGAAAACAAATTTTGTTTAAGATGTGAGTATGGTCAGTTATATGATTTTATTCGTAAACAATATATTAAAAGTTATTATCTACTAGCGACCCGCCCCGGCTTCGCACGGGTGCAATGCTGATACAAAATATGTACACTACAGAAAAACTGTGAACGTTGTACCTATATAAAATTAAAAAAAAAACATAGCGGCCCGCTCGACTCGCCCGATAGCCGGGCGGCGCGGCCGGCCGGTACCGCCGCAAACGCTACGTCCCGCAATTTTTAAATCTGTAATATCTTCGAAAATATTCACTTAAATCATACGGTGTAAAGGGCCATATAGATCTATATTAAATGAACAATGTATTCAAGGTATTTAATTGGTTGAGGATTAATGCTGTATTGGTTAAAATCGCATCGAAAATTAGCCATTATTTGTCGTAAAAAGTAAATGACAAAAAAAAGTTATTGTGGGTTATCCAATAGAGATAGACATATACCATCGCGGACTTTTCTGTAGACCTTTTCAATGTGTATAATACTTAGTACATTATTTTGATAAAAGTCGTAGGGTTCAGCCTGCGTTTGCAATGTAAGCGGAAATAATGTAAAAATTTACGACATCACATTAGAAACCTCAAAAATAACAGTACTTCTCCACTATTTAATGGATGTTATTATACATATAAACCTTCCTCTTGAATCACTCTATCTATTAAAAAAAACCGCATCAAAATCCGTTGCGTAGTTTCAAAGATTTAAGCGTACAAAGGGACATAGGGACATAGGGACAGGGAAAGCGACTTTGTTTTATACTATGTAGTGATAATAATGATGTACGTACAAAAAATAAACAGCAGTATCATTAAAATAACATTATCTATATGGTGTACTTAATTATATAAAGCTTTGTAAACAATTGTGATGTTTATCATTTTGTTATTGCATCAAACAATCTTTATGTCGCAGACATATTTTTAAATCTGCCGTTTCATCAAGTGCCTAGACTCTTTGTTGAACGGCGTTTAATTAACAGCCTGAATGATATCCATCCGTATTGTTTATTAATGAATTTAATGAATTGCTGATTTTCTTGAGGTATATAACGGTTCATGTGGAAGATAAATAAATAATTTGCAATGTGTTAAAGCAGACGAGGCTGCGTGCAGAAAGCTAGTTTATTATTTACTTGACTAGATACACAGTAATTACTTTAATGAGTCGATGTAACGAAAATTACGCAAAAATAAACCGGATTTAATTATTTATCTAGGTTTAACTACATTTAAGTTGAAGCGATATAAATTCTTTAATGTAAGTAGTCTATGTTACTTAAGAATAATGTACCTATTTTTTTTTTTTTTATGTATTTAAGTCGGCAAACGAGCTTGCGCGTCACCGTACAGAAAGCGATGATTGGCGCCGCCCATGAACAACCACAGACTCTGGAGTATTGTGGTTGCGTTGCCGGCCTTTGAGGGAGGAATACCTAACAAAGAATTTACAAATCTTTCTTTTAGTTTATTAATTTAACAAAGTAATAGGTATTTTTTGGATAATACCATTCTTCTACAAATGGAACTAAATGACAACAATTTTCTATCATACACAAAAAAGGATCACGTCAATCAAATCAATGAAAACCTACGGAGTAATTAAGTCAATTCTGATTATGTTGTGTAGGTACCACACATAAGTTCACAACCGTTTTTTAAAAGCATGTGGTGTTAGCTTATAATTCATTGTTGCACATGAACTTATTCAATTTTGTTTCGTATGTCTGTTATTAGTGTTATTGTTTGCTATCCATAATAGAATAAATAACAGGCTATGGCTAAAAGCACGTGAAAGCACTGTTCTTTTAGGCATTAATTTCCCTATATTATGCTTAGTCAAATACGCCTTTTCGATGTACAAACATTTTTTTTTAATTCTGTGCATAGTATGTATAAAGATTTAAAGAGTACATACTACTACGAAAAAAGAAAAAAAGTACGATAACCTCCTTCGTTTTTGGAACATTAATTGTAGATTAAAAAAAATATATAACAATAAGAAATCCATTTGAAGTTTTAACAATATTTCTAGCTTACCGATAACGTTCCTTATTTGGTAAATACTTAGACAAAGTATTATGTTTGTACAAGTTTCTATGAAAACAAATTAAAACCAGATGGAACCGGGACTTTTCTATCTTATTTTATTATTAATTATTACATAATTGTAAATACATTAATCATACTGTTATTCACAAGAACACTCGATTAAATTTATTTACGTATAATACTTAGAAACTACAATAATATTTCATAATAAATGTTGCAGTTTGTTGGATTTATGGATGTTTTTTACTCTTTTACGCGAAAATCACTGAACAAATTTTGATAATATTTGGCAGTGGCTTTATTACCAGACTAGCGGTCCGCCCCGGCTTCGCCCGTTGTACATATTTCGCAATAAAAGGTAGCCTATGTTCTTTCTCAGGGTGTAAAGATTATCTGTGCCAAATTTCATCAAGATCGGTCCAGTAGTTTATGATTGAAAACCATACATACATACTTACATACAAACCTTTCCTCTTTATAATATTAGTATAAACTAGCTGCGCCCCGCGGTATTACCCGCATTGCTCCGCTCCTGTCCTAGCGTGATAAATGATGATATTATATTATAGCCTACTATAGCTTTCCGCTCGCGGCATCGCCCGCGTTTTCAAAGAAAAACCCCTTCCCGTAGGATTTCCGGGATAAAACCTATCCTATGTCCTTTCTCGGGTATCAAAATATCTCTATACCAAATTTCATGCAAATTCGTTCAGTAGTTTAGGCGTGATTGAGTAACAGACAGACAGACAGAGTTACTTTCGCATTTATAATATTAGTATGGATTAGTTGAACTGGTAAAAAAGCCTAAATGTCTAGTTTTATCAAAATACGTTCTGCGTTTTTCTCGTGAAAAGTGAAAACATAATCCATACTAATATTATAAATGCGAAAGTAACTCTGTCTATCTGTCTGTTACTCAATCACGCCTAAACTACTGAACCAATTTGCATGAAATTTGGTATGGAGATATTTTGATACCCGAGAAAGGACATAGGCTACCTTTTATTGCGAAATATTATGTACCACGGGCGAAGCCGGGGCGGACCTCTAGTAAACTATATAATTACTTGATTATTTATTTTGTTGCAGAAAAATGGACATCGAAAACGCGAATTGCAAAGCGAAGCTGTCGGAATGTGTTCACAATCTCGATTTGGATCAGATGTGCATAGAAAGGCCTTTAAAAGTTGATCTGTAAGTATATTCTCTACTAGATTTCCGCCCGCGGCTTCGCCCGCGTTTGCAAAGGAAAACCCGCATAGTTCCCGTTCCCGTGGGATTTCTGGGATAAAACCTATCCTATGTTTTAATCCAAATTACCCTCTATATGTGTGCTAAATTTCATTGTAATCGGTTCAGTAGTTTTTACGTGAAAGAGTAACAAACATCCATACATCCTTACAAACTTTCGCCTTTATAATATACAGGGTGTCCCACTGTTGGTATACTAAGCTCAATGGAGGTTATAGTTTTGCATACACTGAGTACGTAAAAAATACTTTTTTTTTTTTTTTTTTTTTATTCAAAAACTGTTCAGGCATTTGACCGCGATCTCGCCTGATGTTAAGCGCAGATGCGGTCCATTTGGTTAGCATGCCTGATCAGAGAGGTATAGCCTATTCACTCTTTTCTTAAATAAATCCAAATTGTACTCATTGGGAAACACAGCAGGAGGAAGGGAATTCCACTCCTTCGCAGTTTTGATCAGAAAAGTGTTTTGATAACGCTTGGTGCGCACTCGAGGGATGTCAACCACGAAGGGGTGGAAACCGGCCGTTCGTCGCGAAGTTCTTAAGTGGAAAGGAGAAGGCGGTACAAGGCTGTGCAGCTCGAATCCGCATTCGCCGAAGTGAAGCCTATAGAAGACCGATAGGCAAGTTATTTTTCTTCGGTGCTCAAGAGTAAGGAGCTTCTTCTTTAGCAGACTTGGATCTCCTATAAGTTTTTTCGCGCGCTTTTCCATCGAATCTAGGGCCCCTAGATGAGTTTTGGCAGCACCTGCCCATATATGACTGCAGTACTCGACACACGACCGCACTTGGGCTTGGTATAATCTGAGAAGTTGGTCAGGTGTGAAATATCGTCTTACTTTAGCCAAAATGCCGAGCTTTTTTGCAGCCAATTGGGCTTTTGACTCGATGAACTGCTTGAAGTTGAGGTCCGATGATACTGTGACACCAAGCAACTGCAGACTGTCGGACACTTCAATTGGCACACCGCGAAAAGTTGGAGTAAGATGGAGTGAACTCTTTTTCGCTGTGAATAAGCAAGCTTGTGTTTTGGACGCATTGAATTTTACTAGGTTGGCATCACCCCACTCTGATATAACCTGTAATGTGTTGTTTAAGCGCTGAATCATCGCACCTCTTTCAGACGTTATCGAATCCTTCGTCGCTGCTGCACTAGATAGGTATCTTTCAACAACGGTACTGTCGTCAGCGTACCCAAAGATGTTAGGCCCAAGCATATCATTAATATGCAATAAGAAAAGCGTTGCAGAAAGAACAGACCCCTGAGGAACACCCGCGTTTATATCCAGGGGATCAGACTTGCATCCGTCGATAACCACTTGGATGTATCGCTCACTCAGGAAGTCGGCTATCCAAGTGCAGAGGGCGGGGGGTATTCCGTATGAAGGAAGCTTACTTAAGAGGCCAGCGTGCCAGACTTTATCGAAAGCCTTCGATATATCAAGGGAGACAGCAAGTGCCTCCCCGTGATTTTCGATGGCTTCTCCCCAAATATGTGTAGCGTGAACCAAGAGATCGCCAGTCGACCTGTTCCTTCGAAAGCCGTATTGCCGGTCATTAAGAACGTCATTGATCTCAAGGTACGCGAGGAGCCGATAATTCAATACACGCTCCATAATCATGCAGAGTATGGAGGTTATTGAGATCGGTCGATAGTTTGTGGGGTCTGCACGGCTGCCTTTTTTAGGCACAGGTTGCACGTTTGCAAGCTTCCAGGACTTAGGAACTTTTCCTGATTCAAGAGACAGCCGAAATAAGCGCGTTAAAACAGGAGATAGTTCGGGTGCGCACGCCCTTAGGACCACTGCTGGAATACCATCCGGTCCACTTGCTTTGTTCACGTCAAGACCACGCATAACATTCAAAACATCCCTTTGCCTAATTCGTATAGCAGGCATATCTGAGCCACAGTGAGGAATTGAGGGAGGTGTTATATTCGAGAAATCAAGACGTGAATTATCAGCAAAGAGCGTAGCAAATGTGTCAGCTTTCTCTTTAGCAGTATGAGCAAGTGATCCATCTGGTCTCAACAGTGGTGGGAGTGAGGAACGGGAAAAGTTTGACTCAACTACTTTCGCAAGCGACCAAAAAGCCTTACTACCAGCAGGATAAGATGAGAGTTTGTTTCCAATACTGCGAATGTGTTGGAACCTTGCCTTTCTGAGAGATTTTTTGCATGACTTGGCGGCTTTGTTAAATGCTTTCTTTTTTTCACCTAAATCTGAGGCTTTATGAATTCGAGCATCGACCCAGGCACGATATGCAGTTTGCTTACTCTTTTCAGCTGCGGCACATTCCGCGTTGAACCAGGGTCGAGCTTTTGCATCGATGTTAACGTCATAAAAGGGGATAAAAAACTCCATACCTTGACGAATAACATCAGTGACACTATTCGCACAGTTTGAGGGATCTTTGGATGCAAAACAAACCTGCCGCCAAGGATAGGAAGAGAAAAAGTTACGCATCTCATCCCAGTCCGCTAATTTGTATCTCCAAACTCGTCTCTTTCCCTTAGTTGTGAAGTCTGGAGGAGAGTAAGTTGAGACAGTTTTTACTAAACAGTGGTCGGAGGTACCGAGCGGAGCTGAAACCTCTACCGTATAGCGGTCTGGGTCAGTAGTAAGTAGCAGATCCAAGCAGTTAGCTGTATGGCCTATAATATCCGGTATACGAGTTGCCTCTTTGACCAACTGGGAGAGGTTATAAGAAGTTGCGAAGTTAAAGGCCTCTCTCCCAGCATGATCTGTCTTCAGGAAGGGGAAAACCATTCGCTGTGGCAAGCGTTAAAGTCCCCTAAAACGACGATTTGAGCGCTGGGAAACCGGAATTGGGCCTCGTCTATTGACTCACTCAGATAGTTGAAGAGCCTAGTAGTCTCCACATCACCGCTGTGCGACTGGTAAACACTGGCGTAAATAATTTTTTCCAATTTAGTTTCCACTATGAGCCAAAGAACGGAGAAGTTTGGATCTTCAAGATAAGGAAGACGTTGAGCACAGATATCGTCGCGAACATACACGCAGGTACCGGCTTTAGGTAGGAACTTATGTTCAAGAAGGTATCCAGGATACCCGAGGTATGACGCGTCTGCAGGACATCTAATCTGCGTCTCCGTAAGGAAAAATAAGTGGGGCTTTTCTGTCTCAAGGTGATGGTGGACTGGTAGGATATTAGAGTGCAGACCCCGGATATTAGAAAGGTGCACATTAAGCGAGAGGAAGTGCTGCCGCTGTATATACTTGTTTCTTTTATGACTTTTTTTCATGGTTGCTAGTTGAAGTGTGATTTGTGAATAGGCAGAAACAATTAGCAGATAGACGAGGCTAAGTGTCAAAAGCAACCTAAAAAACATCAGGTGCTACACTAGTGGATGCCTAGTTTGGAGACCGCGGGGACGCCCGAAACCCCCTGGATATCGCCAACGGGTCCTCTCGTCCGGTCGCCAACCGGCACGTTGGAGCCAATCCAGGATTATGCGCAGGCGGCGGGGCAGCCTTTCACGAGTGGCTAACCCGCTACTTGGGCCCCCTACAACCTGCGGTCGGCCAGCGGAGAACCGTTTCTTCGGATCCCGCTACCCTCCAAGACTAGGTGTCCGGTGCAGAAACACTAATGCATAGGGATCTGCTCATTGACACAGGGCAACTGTCTAGACCTAATTGCTTCAATACGGGCTTCACCTGGCATCATGCCGGAACACGACGAATCGCTTGGCGACATGGCTTTGCCAGGTGGGTGGTAACTAGCCAGGACAACTGTCTCCCACCAGAAAAGTTACGGTTACTCATTTAGCACTACCCAGGGGACACGTGTAGGGACTCGTGAGTTTCTTCCTACGGACGCGAGTAACATTGTCCCCCAAAAAAAATAAAATACTTATAACAATAATAAAAAAAATACTTATAACATTCCAGACGCATTTTTTTTTTCAAATAGATGAATTCTTAATACTCTATGTGTAGGTACACCCATAACAAGCAACCCGCCCAACTTTGCCACCAGCACGTGAGCTATATGTTTTCATAGACAAAATGCTCACATTAGAGAAGCGGTATATACCGGCTGCATGAAGCTAGAGAAGAAAACATGGATTTTCAGGAAAAAATTAGCAAAAAATTTTTGATGTAATTTTGTTGTTTCAGTATTTTTTACGTGATCAGTGTATAAAACTACAAGGCCCTTCGCGCTTAGTATACCAATAGTGGGACACCCTGTATATTAGATATTAGACTAGCGTATGTAAGTCGCAGTCATCTGGTTGAATATGCTAATTTTTTGAATGACTAGCGCGTGGTAAATGGTAAAAATATGTTATGACGATTCAAAAATGATTTATAAGAAGTCTAATTGAATAAATGTTTGAATTTGGGTCTGGTTGAATATTCTATTAGATTGAATGACTAGCACGTTTATTGAATGACGACATTCAATTGAATGACTAAACAACTCGTCAATTTGTTGAATGTAACATTCAACGTGTTGACTGAACGTCATTTAGCATACTCGTTGGTTTCGATATGGGGATGGGTTAGGTTAAGTTCGTTGTTTCTTTAAATTTACAGAAATAGGAGCCACCAAGAAAGAAAGATAAGTATTTTCTGCTTTTTTTCTTTGATGAAGTGAAAACTTCTTTAGCGGCGTTGAGCACTTTTTCTGTAATGGGTATAAAATCTTAAATGCGTCAGGACACGTGACCTGATCGAAAAAGCGTAAGACGGATACCATTCCAAAATATCAAACATGCTCAACGTTAATAAGATTCAAGTTTTCACTTCTGCCGGCACTCCCGGAGTGCAACCCAGTTCTTTTTTATGAAACTATCACAAGCAGACAATCGTTTTTCATTACTTATTTAATAATGTTAAAAAAAACTTACTAGCAAAATTTATATTTCAGGGAAATAACAGGACTCGAGAGATTGGTAGAAGAGCTGCACAGAGTGTTCTCAAAGAATCACGTCAATATACAGGAGGTTCAGAAATTGATGCTAAGCTACAAATCAGATCCTAAAGATTGGAGGAAATACGCGAAATATGATCGTTTTAGGTATGTATTTTTTAATTACTAGCCAAGTAAAACTTAAGGGCCCTTAGTAAGTGAAAACGGCAAAATGGACTGTTATCTATGAGCTATAATTGAAAATATTGAAGTTTTTCGCACTGAAATTTCTAATATGTATTACAGAACGTATGTGTGATGGGATGACTGTTTCCAAAACACGATTGGAAAAATTTTGCTCGATAAAAAAAAATCCTGAAGTTACCTCTAAAATATCATATAAATGCTCATTACAACTGTATTTTACGATAATAATTCGTATAACATCACAAATACCAAATAATAAGTATCTAGTATTTACCTTCTCGATTTCGTGACTGTTTTAGATTTAGAAAATACTAAATATTTATTCACTTTTTGATAAAAATGTGAATGGCGCTTACGATTTTTAGTTTCCAGCACGTTGATTCCATACTAAACGCGCCCGTGAGGGGCGCAAATAGCTGAATTTTCGCTGACCGTCTAACCCCCCTTAATAAAAATATACTAAAACATTCGTCGATAACCACGCTATCCATTTGTGAAAACAGAATTAAAATCGGAGCAGTAATTTTTGAGTTAATCAAATACTGACTTGTTTAGCTAGTGTAGCTTTTTACTGGTAAAATAATAATTGTCAAAAGTGGTTTAGTATTTATTTATTGCAAACACACGTAAATTCAAATCTGTACATAATATTATTTTAGACTAGCTGTGCCCTGCGGTTTTACCCGCAGTACTCCACTCCTGTTGGTTTTAGCGTGATGATACAAACAAAATTCTTCCGGTGTTAGATAGCGCATTTAACGAGGAAGGTTTATAGGTAAAACCGTGGGGCACAGCTAGTTACATATAAATAACCCGCCCTCCCTCGTTCAATAAAACCGACGTCATACAAAGACATTTTAAATAACATCAGCAAATAACTGTTATCTATATTGATAATAAGAACAATTCTGTATTTATCAAATGTGTCAAGCCGTTCATTGACTATTTTCTCTCTTATCATGTACCAACATAATTACATAAAACTTAAACTTAGACCTATTTGTATAAACTTTAAGCTGAGAGTATTGTATTTTAAATTACAAAAAATTTTTTACAATAGATTACTTAGCTGCGCTTAGCGGTTTCACCCGCATGGCTTCGCTCCTGATGGTCTTAGCGTGATGATATATAGCCTATAAACCTTCCTCGTTAAAATGGGCTATCTAACACCGAAAGAATTTTTCAAAACGGACCATTAGTCCCTGAGATTAGCGCGTTCAAACAAACAAACAAATAAACGATACATACATAGTTCTATTTCAACAATAATAAAAAAATTTTAGACTTGTAAAAAATATTCTTCATGTCTGTCTGTGTTACATTAGAATAAGGAAATAATCGTTTGATAATTGTTTTATGTTTTTTGAAAATAGCTTGTTTTAATTAGTTCTTCTTGAAGTACGAGGAAAATTAATTCTGCTCCATGTTTTAATAAGAGGGGCGGGCATTGACAAAATAAATATTTTAGCATTAAAAATAAAACAAATATTGATAAGAGACGTTGCTAAGAGCATCTTTTTATAACATAATGACGCACTGCGTTATTTGCCTCTTTTTCTTTACTTTAAACAATTTTTTATTTATCAATCAGAATTATACCTTAAAATCGTATTAATAAGGTCAATAATGCCTTGTGTTAAAATGTGAGAGATGTATTTTTAAACCTATTTCTTTAATCTTTATAATTTTATGAATTTATCATACTTAATAATATCACGGGATAATTTGAATAAAATATACTAAAATCGACTTTAAAAACTGGACTAGGCTAGGCTAATGAAGGCAGTCGCGGAAGAATTCGAACCAATACCCACGGCCCTATTAGCGGCGGCAGCTCGACGGAACACAGTGGGGTTTCAGTCGGTAACAAAGGCATGCTATGCCATCAAAGGACTGTTCTAAATATTATTTTATGATACTAGCTGTGCCCCGCAGTTTTACCGGCGGTGCTCCGCTCCTGTTGGTCATAGCGTGATGATATATTATAGCCTATAGCCTTCCTTGATAAATAGGCTATCTAACACCGAATGAATTTTTCAAATCGGACCAGTAGTTACTGAGATTAACGCGTTCAAACAAACAAACTGACTCTGCAACTTATTATATTGTATAAGTATAGATTTGAATATTGGAATTGCTACTGTAATGATTTGCTATTATATAAGGTTATATTTGATATAAGATACTTACTTTAAGATTGGGTTAATTTAAAACTGCGTATCGATCATAGAAATCTAAATAACAAGACACATAGAAGTGCTATAATGTCATAATTCGTATGAAAACCGCTGTCGCCAAAATCAACACATTTAAAGTTTAAACCGATAGCTAAACAGTACACACAAGTAAACTATGCCTTTTATTGGACAGCTTGATTTTAGTGAAAACTAAGTTAAATATTAAATTAAGCTTTTTAATATGTATCTTAGGATACGCACGAATTTACGGTTTATTTTAGAATAACATCCCTAAGCATATGAGACGTTTTGTTTATTTTTGCTCCAATACGCAAAAATTCGGCTTTTCTACAACAGAGGTTGTCAATTTTCAATAGATATAACTTTGAACATAAACTCATAGAAATAAGGTTGAAATTTGTGTTAAACGTGATAATAAGAATGGTCATGGTCATGGGGCATGGTAACCACCTGAGCGGCGACAATGTCACGCGCGCTTACCACTTCTATTGCCTTGCTATTTAGATTTCTATGGTATCGATCTTTAAAATAATAATTATTAGAAAGCTGTGTGATTCCAGTTGCGCATAGACATTTAAACATTATAATATAGATACCAAAGTGTAAACACTTTAATAATAAAATCTAGTAACACAGTGATTGTAGTCGCACTCCTCCAAAATGTAGTCAACGAAACGTAATTTAATTGAAAATTACACTTTGGTGTAAAACGTACCTTTACCAATAGATGGCGCGCGGTGTGTCCCTTAGACACATAAAATTGAAAGAATAGAATAAATTCGATTGCTCTGGCGGGATCGCGTGGCCGAATTGGTCAGGCGTCCGCCCCGGGTGGGCGTGAAAGATGCGGGTTTAAATCCCGCCTGTTGATCAAATTTTTTCTGTTCTTCAAAAATTTATACCATTAATAATGTTTTGATTATTGAATCCATTAACGACCTAGTCAAAAATATACAGGGTGTCCCACTATTGGTATACTAAGCGCGAAGGGTCTTGTAGTTTTGCATACACTGATCACGAAAATAACTTAAACAAAAAAATGACATCAAAAAATTTTTGCTTAATTTTTCCTGAAAATCCATGTTCTCTTCTCTAGCTACGCGCAGCCGGCATATACCGCTTCGCTAATGTGAGCATTTTGTCTATGAAAACATAATCTTAAACGATAGGTCACGTGCTGCTAGCAAAGCTGGGCGGGTTGCTTGTTATGGGAATACACTATACAGTATACACATAGAGTTTTAAGAATTCATCTATTAGAAAAAAAACTGTGTCTGGAATTTTATAAGTATTTTTTACGTAGGTACTCAGCGTATGCAAATCTATAACCTCCTTTGAGCTTGGTATACCAACAGTGGGACACCCTGTATAACTTAAAAAAAACAACCCTTTAAGCATTGAAATAGCTACAGCTAAATTAAAGTCAGCTTGATAGAGTCCGGGCAAAACCAGGCTATGTAGCTAGTCAAGGATACACAAACAATCTGCAAAAACATGTTTGCACATAATACGTCATAGATAAGATAATATTATAATAATAAATATCGCCTTACTGGAACGTCTTAGTTATTTATAGTCTTATCTTGATGTTTTCGGGTAAATATAATTATTACGTAGTTTGATTCTTCGTGCGAAATATGTAGGACTAGCTGCTCCGCGCGGTTTCACCCCCGTGGCTCCATTCCTGTTGCCCGTAGCGTGATGAAATATAGCCTATAACCTTCCTCGATAAATGGGCTATCTAACATCGAAAGAATTTTTCAAATCCGACCAGTAGTTCCCGAGATTAGTGCGTTCAAACAAACAAACAAACAAACTCTTCAGCTTTATAATATTAGTATAGATAATGTAATTTTCTAGGCCTATTTTTTTACAGGGTTTCATTGAACAGATTCTTCAGACGTTTTCTAGCTCTATGCTCTATTCTCAACTTTATGCGCAATTTTTTACAGTCAGTTTATTCTATCGTTGAAGCGTATTTTTTTTAAATTGTTTTAACTAATTTAAGATTATTACTTTTGTCGTCTTTTGCACGCCTCATAAGCGAAGCGTTGAGGTGGGTACTACTGTCACTTCGCGCAAAACATCTGATTTTTCAAACTTAAAAT
>CAJQZN010026851.1:0-15189 GCA_907164685.1 Colias eurytheme
TGGAAGGATAAACTCTACACAATTTGTTTTTTTTGCATTCAATAATATTATCTTCTTATATACAGGGTGGAAGGTTAAGATGGGGCATGAAGGGCAGGTACCTTAACCGTTGTAGCTACATGAAAACGTTCTTAGGAGACTATCCTTAAATTCTTGAGAAATTTTAAACTGCATTCACAGATTTTTGAAAAAATGTACGGTCAG
Source organism: Colias eurytheme (assembly GCA_907164685.1). Taxonomy (NCBI): domain Eukaryota; kingdom Metazoa; phylum Arthropoda; class Insecta; order Lepidoptera; family Pieridae; genus Colias; species Colias eurytheme. Next base: position 205 of record CAJQZN010026851.1, read on the forward strand.
CAAGTAAATCGCCATGCCAGCCACCGCCCGCTCACGCCCCGCGTCGCTGGCATGTTATGCTGCTGTGCCTTTGTCTTTTTACTTGTTCATGAATGAAAATAGTTTTTCGCGATTTCTGACTTTTCTAGTACTCATACCTCAGTTGGTCTTTTAGAGTGTTTTGATCCCCATGAGAAACTGGATCGATTGGCATCAAAAAAAATTTTTTTGAAAACTGCCGATTTCCTTGCTGACCGTACATTTTTTCAAAAATCTGTGAATGCAGATTAAAATTTCTCAAGAATTTAAGGATAGTCTCCTAAGAACGTTTTCATGTAGCTACAACGGTTAAGGTACCTGCCCTTCATGCCCCATCTTAACCTTCCACCCTGTATATAAAATTCTCGTGTCACAATGTTAGTCTGCATACTCCTCCGAAATGGGTGGACCGATTCTCATGAAATTTTCTGTGCATATCGGGTAAGTCTGAGAATCGGCCAACATCTATTTTTCATATGTACCACGGGCGAAGCCGGGGCGGACCGCTAGTTTATTTATACAAATATAATAATTAGGTATCTATGTTGTGATGTATTTGGTAAAGGAAAAAGTATAAATATAGTAATTGGATGTTATAATTGAGAATAGTTTTGGCTAAATTCCTATTATTGTTTAGATTAATAATAACACAGTTTTTACCCAGAATGCTGATCTATTGAGAAATTCGTACTATGTACCTATTCACCAATATGTATGTATTTGCATAAAATTTTCCTAATAAATCTGCAATGTCTCATAAAATATTTGAATGATTAATTTTATAACAATTTTTATCGCAGAATGTAAATGGATATTTAATGTCAACTCGTGTGTCACTCAAAGTTCAAATTCACTGAGCGCATGAATTAATCTATCAAGTGTTTAAAATTCCATCATTATGACAAAAGCCATTACCAGGTAACAATCGAGTTTAATAAGGGAATCGCTTCCGATTGCTAAGCACTTGATCATAATTATATGGCAGGTGAATAGAAGGAAACTGTCATGAGTTTTTTTTAATGTAAAGAGTGACGATGGCACGTGCTTATAGTCTATGGTAATTCATTACACAAAGCACTTTTTATATGTTCCACTGTCCACATAGTGGTAGAAGCAATTTCTTAAATAGGTATAAGATAATAAATTGAGCCGCTTAATTCTCTAGGATTCTTATTTATACGACTACTAGTTACTTTATTATACTACTTCACGTAGGTAGGTACTACTACAAGTTATTATAAAATAATGTATTTAAAAAATAATGAATTAAAAATAAACTTCCTCTAGACTCTAGAGCATAGGCTCTTTAGTCTATGCCTTATTCTGAGTAGAGTTGATAGAGTTATGATTTCAGTATTTTTTGTATGTTTTAGATGATATAATACACGTAGGTAACACTAAATCTTCGTCATGCGTCATTATTCTTTACAATCTTACCTTCAGAAACATTGTGCTACCATACCATAGATCATTTCAAATGTAAATTTCGTCATTTCGTTAAAACCATATTGTAAAGGTGCATTCTTCAAAACGGTACGGCGTCAAAGACCATGTCACTTTGGTATGCGAGTCAGGTGTGTACAAAATGTTCGAGTCATGTAAATAGAGGACACTTGTACCAATGTGTTGTACTTCTGTTAATTATGGACTGTTTGAGTTATTTGAATTGGTTTGTGTTTGGTAATGTGCATATGTACTGTATAATATGTGGTGTAACGTAGATAATACACGACTACTTATGACTCAGATAGGTTTACATTTCACTTTTACTAATTGAGGAGCGTCGGAACAAAAACCGATAAACGACATGCTGTATTTTTTTTTTTTTTTTTGTAATTTCGATGCTTTTGCATAATTTTACATGATAAGCTTATTGAATCTGTTCTAAAGCCGATGAATCTAGTAGAAAAATGCGCTTCAAGTTAAATGATCTATACAGATACCGATAAATCCACTGATGAGGTAAAAGAAAATTGATATCTTAACAGAAACCGATAAATCCTACATAAATTTGATAGATTTTTATAAGGTTGAGACAAAAACCGATATAGCAATTTTTAATTTTTAATTATTTAATTCCTCATATACTTAGTTTTAACCAAAAATGTTAATGGTTTTTTCACATAGCGATAAATCCTTAGTTGATTTTTTCAAAAAACGATAAATCCGGATAGTCTAAGCAAAAACCGCTATATCCATTTTTTTTTATTTTTTTTTTCGTTTATTACTTCACACACGAATCTGTTGATTTGGCCACCAAACAATGTTGCTAATGTTGATATATTAAGATTTTCTACTCTCTTTTACCTAAAAAAACAAAGAAATAAAACGTTTTTTCCGATTTGTCAAAAATCTTAGAAAGTGGATTTAGCGGTTTTTGTTCCGAAGCTCCTCAATTTTACTAGTACCATACGTGGTACATTTTACACTAATAAACGAAGATTTAAAACGCATAATTTGTTCAAGTATCACATTCATACAAGATACTTAATTTTTTTTAAATCGCTAGATACACTTTTGCTACTGACTGTACAACGGCTTCTCGAATTTGTATTTCGAACGAAAATGTAAATGTAGACGTACTTCCATGCAATATGTACTCAGACAACTCTTTGTTTTGAACGTTTTTAATTTGTCTGCTTAACTATGCTCGTGCTATCTCTTTCTATCACCATATCTTCATATATTAGAAAGAGAGGTATATATTTGATAGGTTATGCCTTGGTTATGCTTATGTTTATGTCAATTGTAATAATTACAATAAAATCATCAGTGTTATGTTATAATTATAATGCGTTTTATAGTTCTCCAGTAATAATGGACTCAAATAGGCTTGTAAAATAGTTGATTAATGACATTGACGCTTCCTTATATGCATTATTCATCATAATTTATTGCTAGTTGCGTGATATTAACTGCAATATGATATTCTATGAGCCTCAATTGAGTGCTTTGACTCTTGATAATACATGCATATGTGATTTGTTTTATACTTACATTTTATATGAAGGTTTAAACTATGAGTTAAGTTAAAACTTAAAGTAAGTATTACCTTAAGCTTAGACACAACACAACTATATTCCAAATCAGTGGTAGTTCAAAAATCTACTAAGCATTTAGTATTCAACTAGCTGTGCCCCGCGGTTTTACCCGCATTGCTCCGCTTATACCGTCGCGTCCTACCGCGGTGATGTCCTACCTCTGTAGGTGTTCTATTTCCGTCTTAAGCATGATGGCTATCTCAAACCGAAGTAATGTTTCAAATTTGACCAGTAGTTCCTGAGATTAGCGCGTTTAAACAAAAAAAAAACTCTTCAGCTTCACAATATTATTATTATACCCGGCGCGGCGAATGATGATTCCTATGACACTGACAGTTATTCTCAAGAGACAAACTTGTAATGGCGTCACCATTAAATTAGAAACGTATTGGAGGCGTCTAAAAATGGCATTTATTAATTTTTACGTAGCTTTATGCCATAACAATGATATTCTGTTGGAATTATAACAATTATTAACATTAATTACGAGAAATTATATCAATCTGACTTTACGTTTACGTCCTACAAAACTTACATCGTTGGCATTTATCGACTAGTGCGGAAAGTATCGATAAACAAATTTCGATAATGGAAACGAGTTCACATTTTTTCCATGCTTAAGCTTTAGTTCATTAACCATTGAATGGAACAGAAGATCGCAGCATAATTAATTAATTAATTACCGTTCGCGTTAATTTACTTACCTATGATAATATAAGTTTTTTAGACAAATTAAATGGGGGCTTCCATTTTCACGATAAAATAATATAGGTACACTGTGTTAAACGGGTTAAAAATTACGTGAAAATGATAAGGCGCATTTTTATGTTTTGGAAAACTTTCGTTTTACCATGGACTAATAGAATATATTCTATTAGTCCATGGTTTTACTTACCTACTTAATCTATGCTAAAAAAACTTAAATTAATACAACAACAACACAATAGACGTTAAAAATTTTAGTTAAAAATTCATTTTATAATATTTGTAAAAACATGTTTACCGACGTGGCTGAATGCAAAACCACGCCTTTGCCTATAAAGTAAAGTATCGACACGACCCATCATACGAGCAATCACTAAGACGAACTGTCATAGGGATCATCATTCGCCGCGCCGGGTATAGTATAGATATAATATTGGTTCTTTTACTTAATTTTTTATTCGAAAATGCCACTGGCCCACTGTACAAACGAGGCCAAAGTACCAAATCTAGTCAAACCGCAAACGCACTATTTATGTTATTAGTATCGATATTCATTGATAAACTCATTTAATATTAGGTTTATCAATTTGGAATTGATAGATAGTAAATTATTGAACTACATATAGAATATCGTCCAGACACAGCTGGTCGATAGCGTGTGAATGTAACACAAGTGATAGTTGTCATAAATAATTGTAATTCAAGTGTGGCTTATCTATTGCATTATGTAGTGGACTGCTAATCTATGTTTATACTTCGTGAAGTTGTACCTTGTAAATACTAGCGAGTAATATACTGGACATTGGCGTCTGGCGAAGTCCCTTTTTATTGGGTGGAGCCATTAATTAAGAGAAGAAGAAGTACTAGCGAGTGACTGTAATTTCTTTCTTGTAACTAATTAAAAATCGAAAAATTCCTAAGGTTAGGTAAAACAATGTTTGGCGCTAAGTGACAAGCATTTTGCACATTAAACTAGCCTATGTTCCTCATCATCATCATCATCATCATCATCAGCCTTTCGATGTCCACTGCTGGACGTAGGCTATGTTGCTCGGTTTCTCGGTTTCAAAATTCTTTAATTCGATCGATCGAATAGTTTTTGAGTTAAATCGTAACAAACAAGCGATATTCTTATAATAATAAAAAATGTTCAAATTTAATATTAAAAGCTGTCTTATTTTAGTAGCACTATACTTATGGTGATATGTTGACTCGAAACGTTCCCTAGTCATCTATCTCTCTATATTCTATAATAAAACTTCTGCTGCTTCTTTAGAATACGAGAACGTTCGTAACTTATTCATTAGACGAGGGACATACGGGAAGTACGATTTAAATGAAACTACCCTCAATGTCAACAAAATTGTTTATGTTGGGTAATTGAAATTCTAGAGTAATACAGTTTGTTGAGTAAAGATGGGTGTGTTTTGGTTGTTTCTTGTGGTTGATTTTACGTCAATCATCAAATAATTTAGAAATGTTAAATTTATAAATTTCTTATATAATTAAATGACGTAGGTTATCAATTATCATGCAACGAACAAACGAAAAATATTACCCTTTAAAAATACATACGCACAAAAGACTTATTAATTTATCTCTATTTATTCAATAACCTATATTGTTAAAGATGCATAAAGAAGCTTATATAATAAAACGTGAAAAGAAAGGCTCAAAAAAAAATTACACAAATGACATTTGAAAACGTTCTCAATTCAAACATCAATCCAGTTATCACAACCGTGATCTATATAGACGGAATCATTTAAATTTCGAACAGTACATTCGATTTTTGAATCGTTAAATAACGGCAATCTCGACCTCATCTATGAATCTATACTCTATGTCTATGACATAGACCTTACGCCCATAGATAATAGATACGATCTATGGCGGCCCCTCTCTTGTCTATTTGTTCGATATTACATGTTTTGAATATGAATGGGCTTTAGAATGCACGATTGTTCTTAGCATTAATGGGTTTTATTTTACATTTATGATTCGTTGGGGACCACCGATAATAGAATTAGTGTATTGTCTGTAATGCTAATCAGTCTGGTCTTGAAATTTAATATGTTATTCAATAACGAGAAATAGATTATTAATACTTAGACTTGTTTTTGATAAATGATTAGTTAGATTATCTGTTCCAAACTATTCTTCAAACACATTTATAAAAATAAGGAACACGGACGTTTTAGATTTACATTCTATAATAATGTTTTATTTTAGTTTCTTTTCTCGATGACTATATAAATATTTCCTTGATGTGTATATTTACTAATGTCAATTATAAAATTAATGTTAGTAACAAAAACCCTCATAGACGGCCTATTTCTCTACAGTAGGAACTAATATGGGCTGATGCGATGATGACGAAAAAGACAATTATTCTATGTTTATTTTGTATGTTTGTTTTTTTATGAACAATAGGAAAGCGCTTGACCACTATATCGGCTGTTTGTAAGCGAAGATAAGATCGCGCTTTCCTAGAAAGTTAAAAAGCTAGAAGGTACTTATTCAGTCTACTCGTGAATTATTAAATTGCTATCAATATACGTTCAAGGGTGAGTAACCGTTATTGTACGGTCAATTGATTTATAAAATAAATGCACAATTCCGTGCTAACAAGTTATATCACAACACGCAAGCTTGGTTAACTTGGATTTGAACAGTTATTTTAATCATCACTACATAGTATAAAACAAAGTCGCTTTCTCTGTCCCTATGTCCCTATGTATACTTAAATCTTTAAAAGTTCGCAATGGATTGGATGCGGTTTTTTTAATAGATAGAGAATGATTCAAGAGGAAGGTTTTAGTATATAATTTATTAGGTTTTAGACAAAGCGGGCGAAGCCGCGGGCGGAAAGCTAGTGGTATTATAAATTGTAACTATATTGTATGCAGTTACGAACATACGGTCCTTTAAAAGGTATGAATAGAGATGAATGAAAAAAAACCACTTCATTTACATGAAAAACGATACAGTAAGGTACAAATATAACGCACAAAAAGGCAGTCTTATCGCTAAAACAGCGGTCTCTGCCAAGCAACCTTAGGTCGAGGATTATGAAATTATACTTTATTTATGGTATCATGCGATGCTTTGGATTTTTTATGAACAAATGCACATGCAATCAGCAATAAATTGCATATCATAATGATGAACTTATTAAAAAAATATCTATAATATAAGTTAATTTATATTTGACTTATACCAGCAGACAAGTCGAAAGACTGGATCTTGGTGACAATCATAATAAAATTGGCAATTTGCATTTAAATTTGAATCAGATATGTAATAATTAATAGATATTATCTTTTGATTAAAACAGATAAAGATTTAGGTTTAGATTCTGTCCTAACGGTATCTATCCAGTTATTTTGAACTAACTGTGCCCCGCAGTTTTACCCGCATTGCTCCGCTCTTGTTGGTCTTAGCGTGATGATATACCTATAGCCTATAATAGCCTGCAGGGCTATTGTCTAATTTTGACACATTAAGTGATCAACATAGTTTTGATGATCACTGAACTTTGATGTCCACTAAAAATTTAAAGATTTGGTATTGCGTATCTTAATAAGTGGACATCATGTCACGGTGTATTACGGTGCTTATCAACGATGACACCGAACGTCACTATTTTTTATCGACATTATGCAGCAAAATTAAAAATATATACATTTGGTCGTATATTCCATAAATACGTGAGCATATTTAAATCTTACGTGTTATATTAACCGGAACACTTGGGATTTGAAATGTTTACTCTTATATGGCGCTAAATTCATAACACTTTTGAATTTTGGTCTGTCTACAATTACAATTTTGGTCATCGTCTTGTGTACACAAGTGTATTTGAAAGTTAGAAACAGTAACAAATGAATAAAACTGAGGTAAGTCTTATAACCCTTGTTTTTAGAGAAATATTAACATTAATTTAAATATAAATTTGAAAATTTTTAATATTTGTATCCTTTATATTGCTTTGTATGATTTATGAAATGTTTAACAAAAATCTATTTTAAAGTACTTACATCTAATAAAATGTAAGTTATTTATTTCAAGCACAATTATATTGTCTTTATATCTTTAACTAATCTCTTTTTGAAAATGACTATTCATGAGAGCTACTAAATTAGATAGATTTGTCGGAAAACAGTACCTACTTGAGGAGAATTAGGTAAATATTATTTAATTCCCATTAAATTATCCATTATTTTTAAATATACTTGTTATTGTAATAATGTGTTTTACCTTTCTATAAACTATAGATAGTTAGTTGAGTAACAAGTTTATATAATTAATTGTGACAATTTTTTTAATGTATTGAAATCGAAAATAGTTGCTCTAGTTGCTCAAAGAAACTACTGAGTACAATATTTAATTTTGAAAATGTAAGTGAATTATTATGCTATATTGTAATTTCAGTAAGCCAAGATGAGAGAGTGCCTCGTTGGGCCTATGAGTTGGAAAGCAAGCGATTGGCTGTTGAGGAAAGGCATACAGCTGCTATAGAAAAATTAGCTGCATCACTTACCTACCAAGATACAGGAAGATATATACATATATATATTAGTAAATTAAAATGATTTTAAATAGTGTAATTTATTATTATTAATTATTTATAACTCTATTCTGAGTTTTTCATAAATAACTGTCTAGATTTAACTAAAAATAACAATTATTGAATTAACACAATCTTTAAGGTGTAAATTTCTTTAAAAATAAATAAAAGATATTTTTTTAGATATCAAAAGTTTAATTACTTAAATACCTTGTCTTAACTATTAAGTACCTAATTGACAACTACATCACATTTATATCAGAGCATTAACAATGTATTATAATTTATAAATTATACAAGAAATATTGTCATATTCGATTAGAAGCTATAATATTATCTAAGTAAGAAAATATGTTTAATCACAAATACAAGTATAAATAATTTTCAGTTAAAACTAATACATTTTTAAGCACAATAAATATTTATTTAACATATCATCTTCTTGAATTCCATAGTCTCTGTACTAATATTGTTCTCTGGTAAGATCTTGTATAACCTCAACTATAGCATCCTCTCCTCTAAATCCTGAGACATGCCTGTATTTCGGGTATTTTGGCATTCTGCATATTTGCAATGTTGTGCAGGACAACACATGCATTCACTATTTTACCAGCAGTAACTGGATCATAATGAAGTACTCTATGGGCCAACAAACAACTCCAACGTGCTTTGAATAACACTAAACACCGTTCAACAGTATTCCTGACAAGGCAATGAAGGTTGGTATAGTATTCTTCAGGTGTCCCCAGGTCCTGCTCCTAATATTGGTGTCATCATCCAGGGCCATTGCGCATATCCTGAGTCACCTAAAACAGGTATAATATTTTATACTCTATGCATACTTCATATGATGCTCACAGAAATTGAATGAAGATTTAGTATTTAATGATAATTGTTCCACATACATTATGTTTAATTTGGAATCACATAACTGAAAAGATATACATTAATTATTGTATTATTTTCTATGTAGGTATATCTAAGTATTTATAAATGAGTTGTTAATGTCTTTTAAACCTAATACAGATAATTATTAATGTTGAATAGTAATTTTATTGATTTGTAAGTCATCAGTAATAAATTACACATAAAAAAGGAAAAACAAAAGACATGGATATTTTTAGACTTACTATTAATACATTCAATGAAGGAAAATGTTTCCTATTTCAACATCTCCACCACCAGTTGAAAACCAGCCTTTGTCAAACGAAAATTCGCTATAAATTCTCTTTCAGGCAGCTATAAAGGATCACCACAGGATCACTAGCATCACGTAAGCGTCGCCTTTCAATTCTTAATGCTTTCCTCTTTCTTTCTTCTTCCGCAAATCCAAGTAAAAAAGCACGGGCCATACTTTATAAATTATATGGATACCTATGCTTCTATTGCTCAGTAAAAACCTTTTGGAAAAAAGAAAATGGCTAGGTATATATTTATACTTAAAAAATTATTATCTATCATAGTTGATAGTACATATTAACTCAATGTTATCTTTATATTTTTTGTTGATTATAGTATAGAAACACTTGAAATAAGACGTTAAATCATATACGTGCTATTCTTCCTATATTTTGTTCATATATTTTTAATATTTAACTTATCCGGATTATAGTGTCGATCACTGAGAATTTACAAAACACTGCTCAACAGTGTTAGCAACCTGAAGTGAGCTGATTATCGTACCAGGGGCGTAAAATTATCGTACAATAGGCGTTTTTGGTTCGAAATTATCGTACTTTTTAGAATAAAGTCAATTATAAATAAATAAATCATATAAATTGTAATATTGATAAGTATGCAAGTTCTCTATAGTTAATCTTTGTTTAACTACCGCTGTCAAATCAACGGGACACTGAAACCCAAACGTTTTAAGTGCCTTAATATTCATTATACTCTTTGGTTTTACGCGTGGTACAGACTACAGACCTGAACCAATTCCATTTCCACTTTATGTTCAATAAACGCGCCAAGTTTAAAATTCAATTTGACAAAATTTCACTGTTCCCATGAAAGTTCGATATGAAACACGTCAAAATGTCATATTTGTATGGGTGAAATAATATAAATTCTCGAATTTTGCCTGATAGAAATTACCGTAAAATCAGCGTACGATAATAACATGCTATCGTACATCGTACGTAGGCACCAAATTATCGTGTTTGTACGATAATTATCGTACGGTTGGGAACGCTGCTGCTCAATACTAGTTCCTTTCACAGCAGATAAAAATAATATAGTGATCAACCTTTTGATGGTCACTTGGCTTACGGAATACCACTTTATAAATATAAACTATCGAATATCGATACAAAAACACCTGTCAAATGTGTTACGGTGGCTTTCAACTTTCAAGTTGATTTGGTGCTCATGACGTCATTTCAGTTGATAACATAAAATAGCCAATACGAAAAACATGGTTTGACAAGAAATCGTTGAGCACCGTGCAAAGTTATCATCACTATGAAATGTCAAATGAGATACGCAATAGCCCTGCTGGGCTATCTAACACGGGAAGAATTTTTCAAATCGGACCTTGCTTCCTGAGATTCCTGTGATTAGCGCTTTCAAACAAACAAACTCTTTATATTCAATAATTATTATTATAAAACAAATAGAATTAAAGAACAATGTGTACCTCAATAGCTTTAAACCCATTTATGATTTTGTATTGAAAATTTTCAGATAAATACGGGTAAAAATAATAAATAAAAATACGTTAAAACTATGCATTAATGATCCTTGCAAAGCGCTTTTGACAAAAAACAGACCGGTAAAAAATGCAGACGCATTTTATTTAAAATTTACGGTCCTCCATTTCAGCTCGGTATTGCAATGAAAGGATTCAGCATCAATCCACGACTCTTCAATCTTCATAGAGCTTTAAAAATGGGTATTCATGAATATTTAACTTGTAAAGATAGCGATAGAGCTGTTTTTTATTACATATTTAGATAATTAATGGGAGTGAATTTAAAAAAAATCGAGAAAGCATTCCATTGACGTCAAAACAATCGAATTCGAAATTTGAACGTCGATTTTTTTAATCATCAGCACCACAGACATTAATATATATGTCTGTGATCAGCACCAGCACAACTATATGCTCTATGGTTTTAGCAATTTTTCACCATAGACAAGTGATTATTTATAAGAAGTTATTCATTATGGTTTTAGCCAGCTAATTCGAATCAATAGTTAGATTAGTATGCTATATGTATAGCATACATTATGTAGCAGGTGTAACTCTATTACAGGTTAAACTCGGGTATCGTCCTAACGAGTCACTGACAGAATTGTGTAACACAGAAGTATGTATTGCCAATTGCCATTAATTCGAAAGTATTTTCAAGGCTTAAGAATCTATGTTTGTTTAGTGTTATTTGGCTAGGTACTATTTTTTTCAATTTTAACATAAGTATATTAATTTTTTCTTAAACAGATCCATCCTTATAAATAACTAGCGGTCCGCCCCGGCTTCGCCCGTGGTACATAATATTTACGTTTTCTCTACATAAGAACCATCCTCGTACTTCAAGGAATATAATAAAAAAAGAATTATCGAATTCGGGTCAGCCGTTCTCGAGTTATGCGCTTACCAACACATTTTGCCATTCATTTTTATATATAAGAAGAAGATTATAATTTTTGCATTAGCAACCAAAGGAATCTAGGCAACTATTTGTTGCTTTCTCAATAATTTAAAATTTAAAATCAAGACTAGATGAGGAGTCGAGTTATCAGTTGAAAGTCTTTTCTAAAGGTTTTTTCTAAACAGGATTTATTTATGCAAATATAATAATTTATCCATAATCGAGAAAAATGTATAAAAATTGAAGTTTTAAATGCTTTAAATTAAGCTATAATAAATGATACGAATAATGCACAAATAGTTGAATTCCTAATAATAGCGTGTTTATTTCCTGTACTAATGATTATTCAGTGAAAGCAATTATTGTTGAATCGTAAAATAAACTTTATTATGAACTAGCTTTCCGCCCGCGGCTTCGCCCGCGTTTTCAAAGAAAAACCCGTTCCCGTAGGATTTCCGGGATAAAACCTATCTTATGTCCTTTCTAGGGTATCAAAATATCTCTATACCAAATTTCATGCAAATTGGTTCAGTAGTTAAGGCGTGATTGAGTAACAGACAGACAGACAGAGTTACTTTCGCATTTATAATATTAGTATGGAATAAATTATTCCAATGATCGTTCACTCTGAGATAATTTTCTATTACGCGCCGATGTTACATTGTATTGTTGTAAGTTCTCATAATAATATGCAATTAGTTCAAGTAGTACAGAGAAAAAGTTATAGAGGTGCACTTTCTTTATGTGTTTTCACTCGCTCGTGCTTAGTCATTTATGATAGAATTTATAGTAGACTTGAGAAGTTGAGAGCATTGGCTTGCTAATGTATGAATAATTGGTAAAAATTTAACAAATTTCTTAAAATATTTAAATTCGGGAAAGAGAAGAAGACTATATTTGTAGTTTTTGTAGTAAGATATTATTTAGGTACCTACTTACTTACTTTAAATTTGAAATGTATCTAGCTATAAACTTCTAGATTCTGTGACTGAATAAAATGAACCATATAATTTTGCTATTTGATAGGTTTGTGCCTAAAATAAATTGATATTTTTCGAGCAGAGAAAATTACTTTAATTATAATATTCAAACGTAGTGCAATATTTGCATTTTGCACTATTGCCTAGTAGCATAGACTATTAAACAAAAATTTGTCCTAGAAACTTCTATTCTACAAATATTAGACAAGCAAATACAGGATATGCAAACACTGCATTTAACTGAGGACGCAATCATTTGCAAACCGATATACAGTTACGCAATATTGTATCACACATACATACAGTAAGAGTACGTCTGATTACGGGATCAGCAGTTTTGTTTAAATACTAGTAGATATGTATATATAAGTAGTTATTTAGGGCTGCTCGCAGCGGAAGTTCATAAAAGAGATTTTTTTGCGCTTTTATAAAATTTTCCACTACTGTTTCGCTCCTGTTGGTCGTAGTAATGCTATAAAACCTGTAGTTTTACACCATATATGGATTATCCCACACAAAAAAATATTTTTGAAACCGAATAAACTTCTACGATTAGCGCGTCCCACCAAACAAGCTTACAAACTCTTCAATTTTGTAATATTAGTATGGATACAATGAAGATAATTAAGCAGATAAATACGTTTTATGTGCTTCTATTTATCGATGCTTCATTAGACTATAGAATTTTCTCGCGATCGCAGATATTCCTTTTCACAGTGAATGAATGCTTATTTCTTCGATTAATAGACAACACTGGCAACACCAGGATATCCTAGTTTCAGCTTGATTTCTGTCGACGATAACTGTATTAATATCATCCGGAATAAAATAATTATTAATTTTATAAAGCTGAAGAGTTTGTTTGTTTGTTTGAACGCGTTAATCTCAGGAACTACTGGTCCGATTTGAAAAATTCTTACGGTATTAGATAGCCCATTTATCAAGGAAGGCTATATATCATTACGCTAAGACCAACAGGAGCGGAGTAATGCGGGTAAAACCGCGGAGCTCAGCTAGTCCGGAATAGAATAACAGGGGCGTATTATGACATCATATTTCCAGACAGTTTCGCTGTGAATTGAACTGACTGGCAAAATCATATAATACCATAATTAACCATGGCTGGTTATTGCGATCATAATATGAATTTGCCAGTCAGTGCAATTCACGGCGTAAACTGACTGGGAATAGGTCTCTATACGGCCCCTGATCACGTTCATAAGCCTATAGGAAATTAATTGATACAACGCAAATGACATCATAATGCTTCATGCTTGCATATAATGTATAGTTTAACTACCGAATCAAGACGAATGAGTCAATGACCGTTATATGATTTTAGTTTATCGTTTTCAATATCGCCTCTGAATATATCTGAAACTCAATAATACAAACATCTTTGAATATTTAACACTAGCTACATCTCCCGGCTTATCCTTAGGATACAGAATACTTATCTAATAGTAGCTAATGCCTAGATGTTGACCTGGTAAAAAATAGCCTTCTCAGTTAATATGCTTCTCTGATGATAAAATAATTTTGACATAAATAATTTAACGAGTCTGCGTTACCCACACGAACAAACAAAAAATCTATCATCTTCATCGGAAAGATAGATTACAAAATCTTTATTATACAATAATGGTCTTACCACAAAACAATTTAAACAGTCTAACTTTAAACCAGGGATCTGGAGAACCCGCGCTTAAAATTAAACCCTGTCTAAAGTTTTTTGTGGTAAGACAGTGATAATTTAGGTACATAGATAACAAAACGTTACATTGCGTCTTTCATTGGCTCTTCTTTTATTGCAATTCAACAAAAAATGCAACGTATATCAAACATATCGTCCCAGTTTAAAGTAATCATACTATTCACACTCATTCCGTCTATGGTCATCTGGGACACCTGACCATTAAACACTTTCATTATATGCTATTGTTCTAGTTTTGGAGTAAATTATTTTAATTTTATGGAATTCGTCGCTATGTTTGGATACAATGAGTAACTTTTTAGGTGATATGGCTGTTTGACTTAGTGTCCGACCGAACTTTCGGTTTCGGTTTCGGTTTCGGCCGAGT
>CAJQZN010026854.1:0-17609 GCA_907164685.1 Colias eurytheme
TCGGTATACATATGATCCGAACTTTACACACTATGCTTGTAATAGCTGTACTGACTGTGAAGATTAAGATCGATCATCATAGGTATAAATTACCGGTATTAATTTGGATTACAAAGATGCTATAAAATATGACAATTTCATTAAAGCTTTTCAAAAAAAATCAGCATTCAGTTTATATCATCAGCTATTGTAGTTAATGATATAAAACAGCCATCTATTCTTTCTCCGATAGTGGAATATCAAAAGAAAATTAATTTCATATTAATTCAATTCTTAAAAAATTAAATGACAATGATCTTATTAGATTCGTTAAGTTAGCTAATCATCATTTTATATGTTAGTTATGAAAACAGTTAGAAAGATGATTAAGAAATTAGGTAAGATTTATAATAAGAATCAAATATAAGAATTAAAAGATAGGGAATATTATAATATACTTAAGCCTGGATACTACTTTTCGAGTAAGCAAATTATAATAATTTTTAAATTTCCATTAGTTTCTACAGATATTCTTGATTTATTTCATTTAGCTATTTATCCAAATAAGAATAGGCAGGCCCTCATCCCTTCCTATCCCTATATAGCAACTAACAGTAACTCATTCTTGTACATAGAGGCTGAATGCCCGAAGTATAATATCTGGTATCTTTGTTAATCGAAAAACAATCAAATTCAGACGAAGCCGGACTGTATTCAAGACTTCATTCAGATTCAGAATCAAACCTTAAATAGTTCCTGCGAGACGACAGTTATTTCACTCTCAAAAGAAACGACGCAAGAATTAGATGAACGACATTACATACTATCTTTATCACGCTCATCTAAAATTTCACTATAAATGCAAACGTGAGGACTTCGTGATACTCCAAGGTACATTCTTATTAACTATACCTACTGGATGTATGTTCGAGTCGGAGAATTTCAAGATCTATAATGTAAATGACAAAATTAAGGAACAGGCACTGAAGATGAGCGGTACAGATATCAAGGACATTAGAAATAAATAATATACAAGATACGCAATTCTCAACTCAGTTAATTTAGAAGATTTGCACAAAATCCAATAGCAAGTTTTAATGCAAACCCCTATAGAAAAAGATCCTGTAATATTATATCAAACCACTATCCCTATAAACATAATTCTGGTTTGTGCAGTCTTAATTTTGGCCATTTGGAACACGATGTGACGCAGATCGACACATACTTTATAGAGGACCACAGATGAGCAGATGAGCCCCAGCTTCCAGCAACATTTTTTCACAAAATTCAAAAATGGTCGCTGAACTTCGGCGGGAGGAGTTACGGCCCTGCCTTCATACGAAACTTGATGAATACGCCGTTCGCACGGGAATAGAATGTTGGTCCGATTTCCCTTAGTTAGCATCCAAGCTTACGTCTTTATAATTATTAAAATGTATAAATTCATTCTTGAACTCCGGTCTGCATCGTGCAGACATGGGTGTAAAAGTCTCACTTTAGTCATTAAATGTAGTTTCTAAGTATATCTGAGTTTCTTTTGGGGCCTCCGGCTGCGGGAAATGTAATTTGTATAACAATATTATAACTGTATGACGACTCCATACATGTTTGTCCCGAGTCGGCCAGCGGCAGCGCGGCGAGTTTGCAAGAATGACTTCGCGCACACCGGCGTTCGCGATAGTGAGCTATTAGACTCCGCCCGCCAAGCAGTGGATTTTTTTTTGTGTATCGTCTTAAATTGATAATTTATTTATTGAATCACTAGAAAATTGTGATTTTGAAGAAGATCGAATGAAGAAGTGAAGTCCCATGTCCCCTAGTGGGGTAAAGGGCAGATGCACCATACATCTGTTTCAGTGATGATTTTCTTTAATCGATAATCTTTAAAGATCGAATGCTTATGAGTATAGTATTTGGTGTAATATGAGAATGTATGGATTCTATAAATTCCACTTAGTTTGTTAATTTAAAAATTAAAAATAGAAACTTACCATTGAAAATTTTCAAGAAAGAAAAATAACGAGGGCTTAGATGAGACCTTACGCAAACGAGCAGGGTCATCTTATGTAAGTCTTCACCGTTAGTTCTTCTACGCTTGAAGGTGCCTTTATGAAAAGTTTCGGCCCTTTATTTACATATAGGCTAGTCTTAAAGGCCGTAGTTATTTGGACAGACCCCAAATGAAAAATTATTAAAACGCATAAATTTAAGTCAGAAAATTTTCGACTATGACTTCTAAGGAATTCATAAACCGGCTGTTCATTAATTTTAAAATACTTTTAGCTGTGAACATGTATTAACAAAAATACCCACATTTACATAATAAAGAGTATAAAAACAAAAGCAGTCTACCAGCTTTTTACATAACAACTTGGAAGGATATCTCTTGCTCAAGTGCTGCAGTGGCCTTGAACTTAACCTATAAAGATAGGGTTGGCAAAACGATCTTCCTTGTACTACACAGAACAATGAGTTGAAAACGATTAGTCTTTACTGAATTTTTACATTACAAGGTCTTTGACATTTTTTTATGTCAAAGTGCCCGCAATTGATCAGGGTTGCTTGATGAGGCGATGACCACTGGATTTTTATATGGTTTAAGAGCCCGTGGGAAATCGATCGTCCTTCACCGATCTGATAACCAGAAGAGACGTATTTTTTTTATTAAATATTTTTTATAAACAAATATGCCTATAATTGCTTGCCTATCGAAAAGTGGTCACAGTAACTAGTACTACTACTACTACTAGTTACTGCAATATTACGGTGTGGATTAATTATTATTTATATTAAGATGGTTAATCACGGAAAAACGACAGGACCGATTTCAATGATTCGATTACTTTTTATTCAAAAATCAACCCTTAAGGTGCTCAATAGGAGAAGAAAAGTTTTGTCCACAACCAACATTTAATATTTTTTATTAGTGAGATGTGGCAACCCTACACGTGCGTAGATATTTAAAACTCAGTGCTAAGCTCGACAAATAAATGCTCGGAACTCGAAATGAGTTTTAGTTCAACACCGCAGATGTTTAATGCAAAAAGTTTTAACCCTGTTTTATCCTTATAATTGGAGGTATAAATAGATTTTCTGAACAGATTGAAGATCTGAAGATAAATCTGAGTTTTGATTAATGTTTTTGTTATGAAGTTTTGGATTATCGGTTTTTCTGATATTTTTTATCTATACTAATATTATAAAGCTTAAGAGTTTGTTTGTTTGTTTGACTGCGCTAATCTCAGGAACGATCGGTCGATTTGAAAAATTATTTCAGTGTTATATAGCCCAGTTATCGAGGAAGGCTATAGGCTATGTCATGCTAAGACCAACAGGAGTGGAGCAATAAGGGTAAAACCGCGGGGCACAGCTACTTTTATAAACAATCCGTTTATTTAGAAAGCTATTTTCGCAAGTTGTGTTATACTTGATGAATAATTTTAATTAAAGACAAGCGTTAAGGTCACTGACTTCCATTAATTAAATAGGTATTTAACTTTATTGCGATATATTTTTACCCGATCATTTTCAAATTTTAATCGATTCGATAAGATTCGATTATTTTTCATGGCATTATAATTTCGTGTATAATCAGGTTTTGGTGTTACTGCTGTATTTATTTTTAGATATTCAGGATTTGTACTCGTGTTTTCTTTTTTTGTTTCATCTGGTGACTTTAGTTTGTTTGTTGTGAATTACAGAACAATTTATTTTACTTTTTTAGTAAGGTAGGTAGGTTAGGTAGGTAGGAATGGTTTTTTGGATCTAGGTATATTATATGACTTGATTATGCACAATATTCAGTGTAGATTTAAAAATCTTCATTTAAACGTAAGTTATAAGTCACCCTACATAAAATAGGTCAATAGGCGTTTAAAAAGGGAAAATTCAGAATTTACAAGACCTAAAAACACAATTGGGTTCCCGAAAATTGAAACTTATGAGGTATCGATTTGAGAAGTCCCAGAAAGGACGTATCAAGGTCCTTTTGAACATTAGGCAAGTAGGACAGGGCAATTAGGGTAACGGGGATTTATTTTACTTACTCTTTTAACTTTTTTATTTATTGCAGCCCTTTGTGTAATCCGTTATTGTGTAACTGTAAATGGTGACCTATTTCAACGACTTTAGTTTTAGTATCGGACCATATGAGCATATAAGTAACATAGCCCTTATGATGTGTCAAAATTCATATTCCAAGCATCCAAATTCGTTCAGCTCGTGAAAATGGGACAAACAACGGGACGGATACAGTTATTTTTGCGTTTATGCTTCTTCAGCCTGCGGATTCGCTTGCGTGGTAATCGCATACAACATTATTTATAGTTATAAAATCTTAAGTTTTAATGTTATCAAATATAGAAGAGTCGTTTTTACGGTAAAACAATATTACATCTATCCTCGAACAAACTTCTGGGTATTACAAACTTCGTTTAAAATTGTAACACCCTGTTTAGCTAATTTGAATATAAGATGATCTTCTTGTAGCTTATTTAAATATTAGATCTTCTTACGAATTATGTTATTAATAGACCAATTGTGCTGATCTTCTTGAATGGCCGGTTGGCTTGGTTGGTAGTGACCCTGCCTTCCAAGCCACTGGTCGTGGGTTCGATTCCCACCCGGGGCAAATATTTGTGTGATGAACATAGATGTTTGCTCTGTGTCTGGGTGTTAATTATCTATATAAGTATTTATTTAAAATTATATATGTATGTTTATCAGCACACAAGCGAAAGCTTAGTATGGGATCAGATCGTGCCGTGTGTGAAAATAGTCCCGAAATATTTATTTATTATTTATTCTTCACTAAATTGTCTTCCTCGTTCTTTTTTACTGATTAATAATCTTTATATTTATAGACCAATACACCCTGGACAGCGAATACATCAAGAGGTACTTGGGAGAGCTCACGCCGATCCAGGAGTCACGGCTCTTGCAGCTGAGGAAGTGGATCGCAGATCTACAGAAAGGAAAGGTAATTTTCAATATGATATTTAGTTTTATAGCATTTAAATGCTTTGTAAATAACCCGCGTCTTTCGTCAGCGGAAGACGCGGTTTCGAATCCCGCCTTGATCTTTTTTTTTCAAGAATCATCAAAATCGGTTCACCCAGTCGAAAGTTCTGAAGTAATAAACACAAAAAAGATAACTTGAGATCTTCCTCCTTTAATGCAGTCGGTTGAAAAGTAATTTATTATCACTATTATTAATTTCAATAGAATTTTACAAAACTTGTTAAATTCACTAAGAATTTATAAGAATTAATTTGAATTTTTTACAAAATTTCCCCAAAGTAAACTAAGGTCAGGGCTGACGTCACGTCTCGTCTCCAGATCAATTTGTTTACTCTGAAAATGTATACAAAGCCGACGCTTTCGTGTAAGGCTTACTGTTATGACTGTTTGAACATTTTTCCAGACTATATTGATACTAGATTTCCGCCCGCCGCTTCGCCCACGTTTTCAAAGGAAAACCCGCATAGTTCCCGTTCCCGTGGGATTTCCGGGACAAAACCTATTCTATGTGTTAATCCAAGTTACCCTCTATATGGGTGCTAAATTTCATTGTAATCGGTTCAGTAGTATTTGCGTGAAAGAGTAACAAACACACACAAATCCTCACCAACTTTCGCATTTATAATATTAGTAGGATAGTAGGATTATTTTTATCTGACATTTTTTTGTTTGTGTATGTATTCGGGTATATTTTTTATCTTGTGTTATATTAGAAATGTTTATATTAGATCAAACATGGAAAAATACTAGTTATTTTAATATCCATACTAATATTATAAAATATGCGAAAGTAACTCTGTCTCTCAGTTACTCAATCACGTGTAAAACACATTTTTTTCTCTTATGTAACGTTCTTTCTGTATCTCTATGTTTGTTCAATAAAGTATAAAATAAATAAAGCATACAAGCCAATAAAAGCGTGTTCTGTCACCCCAAAGGTGCCAAGCGACACGACACTCCTCCGATTCCTTCGCGCGAGGGACTTTAACGTGGAAAAAGCGCGGGAGATGCTCTCGCAGTCACTCCTCTGGCGCAAGAAGCACCAGGTGGACAGGATCCTGTCGGAGTACGAGACTCCAGACGTGGTGAAGCAGTACTTCCCGGGGGGCTGGCATCACCATGATAAAGGTTGGTGGAGATTTGGCTATAGGTCCTTCGAGTTTGCAGTGTTTTGTTGGGAGTGTAGTGCATTTTTCTAGTCTGAAGGTTTTTAAGTTGGGAAAGTGTAGTGCTTTTTTCAGTTTTTTGATGTTTTCAATTTTATTCTCTTGACAAAATTGCACTGTGAAAATCTAATCATAACTTTAGCAATATCGATAAATAAAAAAAATGTTATTGATTATATTATGTAAAGTGTCGTTAAGATAATATACCATTTAAAGAAATAAGCAGTTGTTTTCCAAACCAAAGTTTTGTCACACAACCATTAACTAGTAGTAGTGGGTATCAGAATCTTGAGTTATTTAACCCTTTTTGTAAGTTTCCTATATAAATATGATTGTAAGCTAAAATATAATCATTTTTCTTTTCAGACGGACGTCCACTGTACATTCTTCGTCTTGGTCAGATGGACGTTAAAGGACTACTCAAATCGATTGGCGAAGATGGCCTACTTAAGTTGGTGAGTTGGTGAGATTTAGTTATGTTCATAAGTTATAACCTTTTTTATTACTGTGTTTAGGTGAAGAAATAAGCACTATTTCTCATTTTAGTTTGCATTTTTACCATAAATTTATCTATCATCCTAATTTTAACGTACAAACTTATGCATTGCTTGGATTTTTGTCAGTTGACATCTTATTATACTAAAATAATAGGAGTAATGGCGCAGCCAGCTAGCGTAATCAAGCGTTTAATTAAGAGTCTCCTCTTTATTAAACAGCGCCGTGTAATTAATAGCCTGAATTATATTATATTAAAAGTCAGATTAAGCTGACTGCGACGTTGTATAAGATTTTAGTGTTACAGTAAGATAAGAAAAGATTTTTAGACAGTTGTTATAAATTTGGCAAACCATAAGTCTGTTTGGCTTGTTGTTAGAAAAAAAGAAAAAAAAAACACCATTACTTAGAATTCGTTTCATCGTATTTCGACTTTTAAGTCCAAATTTGTTTCATTCTCTTTCTAAATTCATTATTTATTGCGTATATTGAAAAATATTGCTTCCTTCTCAAAAATATACCTTCCCACCAGACTCTTCACGTGTGTGAAGAAGGTTTAAAACTGCTGGAAGAAGCGACTCGTTCATCAGAACACGCGGTACACTCCTGGTGTCTGCTGGTAGACCTGGACGGTCTGAACATGAGGCACCTCTGGAGGCCCGGGGTCAGGGCTCTGCTGAGGATCATACAGATTGTAGAGGCCAATTACCCGGAGACGATGGGCAGAGTGCTGATAGTTAGGGCTCCGAGAGTGTTCCCGATACTGTGGACGATTGTTAGCACTTTTATTGGTGAGTTTTGACAGTCAAATTTAAACATTTATTCAATCAAATAAACTTCGTTTGGAAACACTTGTGAAACGTCAAAATACAAATAATAATAATTAACGTTCGATTCGGAAAGTTTCGCTCTTTTAAAATTTTATCAATGCATGTAACGTTTAAAATAATAATGATATCAGAGAACTGAATATTCGTGTACCCCAGCACAAACTTATGTAATTTAAAATATGTATTTTGCATAAGCTTTTGACAAAGTTTAAATGTAATAAAATATGTTATTCCAGATGAGAATACACGCAGTAAGTTCTTATTCTACGGCGGTAAGGACTACTTGCAGCCGGGCGGGTTGCTCGACTACATACCGAAAGATCTCATCCCGGATTTCCTTGGGGGACCTTGCAAGGTACTGTATTTGGTCCCGTACTATATATTGTGTTTATTAATGGTATTGCATTTTAATTTGTACTATTTGTATATAAATAAGAATTGTTCTATCAATTGCTATTACTCTTAGTTTTTTATTAAGTTTACTAGATTTAGAAAACCTGATTTATAACTCTTGATTTATTAACTTTTTATTACTTGTTATTTTGTGTTTGAAGTAATTAATTGTCCAATTAATCGATTTTATTTGCTGCGACAGTCGGATATAATAGAAACGTCGTTGTTCGTCCCGCATCAGTATTACCAATTTGTATGAAACGTGAGATCTAAACAAATATCAATGCAATCGTGACGTCATAATATGTTTTGTCAGTAGGATATGGTACACTTTGTAACGCGATTTATATATTTGTGGTGTGTTTAATGTCTTCAATATACGCAAATTTATTATTCACCTGTTTTGTTTTTCTGGATATTACTTTTTTAATATTGACAAAACTCTTTTTTGTATAGCTATCACTATTCTCGATTGTGGTGTCTTTGTCTGTAAACATTTTTTCGTATTATTAGATCTTGAATAATATTGCACGCTTTAAACACTGTAAATATGTTTATAATTTGGGCATTTATGCTTCCCTCAGCTGAATTAGTGTTACACGCAATTTTTTCCACTCTGAGTCAAAAATATATCTAATGTGCAAATGTGTCAATATAATGTATGGAAATCTTGCCTCTTTTTTTTTTTTATTTATTTGGTCCGCTAACTGGACGTTCCAACATTAAGAAATAGTGAAAATACAATCATAATCTTTGTGACTTTTAGTTGGACGGCCTTCTAAGAGCGAACACAACATGCAACAATTATATAAACCTACACTTACAATAACAATTAAAAATAACAATTAAAACATAATATTAGTTACTCTTGGAAATTAAGAATTAATATTAAATACTATTTTATTTTATCAGTTATATTTTACATGAAGCGGTTATAACCAAAACTATAGATGGATGTTTTATTTATTTGTTTACTTGTCCATGAAATTGAATTAAGTTTTTATTAACTTTATTGGCAAAGCTAACTTATCAGACTCCTAAAGCTTTTCACATCTTTTGCAATCAACTTTTCTTAGTTCTTTTAACCTACCCTATATTGCAGTTTAATTTCGAGTTTACCTTATCTTGTTATTTTAAAATGAATCTTCCACAGAGTTTCGTGCACGAAGGTGGTCTAGTGCCAAAGAGCCTCTACGTGAGCGGCGCGTTCACTGAGCGAGATGGCGATCCGCTCAGTGAAGATAGTATCTATAGATCGGTCAGCTTGGGGAAGGGGCAGGTGAGATAACTTATACTAGTATTTTTAATAGTGTACAAGTGTAATTGATAGTAATAATGGTTTTTGGAGACCAGGATTGCTTTTTTAATAAGTTTTAAGATCTTTTGGCCAATATGTTGGACTAAATGTTTTACAAAGAACAACATTTTTTCATGTCTATCCAAATGTTTTTCATTCTTAATGCTCTAAGCAACTATTACATCATTTTAAGAAAGTAACTTAAAATTTTAAGATTCCAAAGATTAGACAAAGTTTTTTTGCTTCCCTAAAGAAACTTTCTAGTCCCTCATCACCTTTACTTTTACTCTTTTGATATTTTATGTCGTTTAATATCCAATAAAATCCTCAGGTCCACGAAGTGATAGTAATCAACCGAGATCCCCAAAGTGTTCTGACGTGGGACTTCGACGTGCTGCGACACGACATATCGTTCGCCGTGTTCCGCACGCAACACGAGATCGACGTGCCCGACACCACTGATCATGCTGCCGGTGAGTTAATCTATATCTATACTAATATTATAAAGCTGAAGAGTTTGTTTGTTTGAACGCGCTAATCTCGGGAACTACTGGTCCGATTTGACAATTTATTTCGGTGTTAAATAGCCTATTTATCGAGGAAGGCTATAGGCTATATATCATCTCGCTAAGACCAACAGGAGCGAAGCACTGCGGGTAAAACCGCGGAGCACAGCTAGTATTATATAAAAATGAAACCCGTTTCGCGTTGTCACCTTTTCTTTGCTATAAACTTCACGGAGACCTTTCCAACAAATGAAAACCGTGGAAATCGGTTCGTGCATCTAGAGTTATAGCGTCAGGAAGGAAAACCTAACTTATTTTTATATTATAGTAGATAAAGATTAACGTTATTATTAGTGTGTGTATTTAGTTAAAGTTATCGTTTTTACTAATGTAGGTACACGATAAATTATTTATTTGTTTGTGCTATGTTAGTTAAAGCGTATGTGCACGTTAATAAATTATATTTTTAATTAAAATATTTTATTGTATTACAGCGGTGTGCGTAGGCGGTTCAGCCGTGGAAGAAGGTCGTTCAGTGCTAGCGGCGCGTGAGTGGCGTGAGGGGGAACATTACCATCGTGCAGAGCCCATGCTCGTGTGTCATGATGGGGAGAGCATACAGGTGAGCGTGAGCACGAGCGTGAGCGTGAGCACGAGCGTGAGTGTGAGCCTCAGTGTGAGCGTGAGCACAAGCGTGAGTACGAGCGTGAGCGTGAGTACGAGCGTCAGCGTGAACATAAACATAAGCGCGAAGACGAACACGAACACGAGCACGGGCGCAAGCGTATACTCACACTTCGGGATTCACACTCATACTCACATTATATACTTAAATTTGCCAGTGATGATGATTAAAATAGGAAATTCGACGATGGTGATTGTCCTACCAATTTGTACTATAATGATGTACGTATTATGTCCATTATGATTACATAATGGACATAATACGCATTGGTTGCACGCATAAAAATGTTGGTTGCGCAGTTATACATGTAACTAAATATTGTGATATTTCTTACTGTTCTACTATTAATTATCCCAAATAATCCCAAATAAAGAAAATAAAATAATACTACTATTTGTCCCCAGGGCTCGCACGTGATGTCCCACACGGGTAGCTACATCCTGCAGTGGCGCTGCGAAGCCCCGGACGCCCCACACCGAGCTGCACAGTTGATGTATTTTCATGAAACACTCGCTAGCTTGACTTATAAGTGAGTGTTACTTTTGTTTTAATTGATTATATAATAGGTTTGGAAAACTAGATAATAGCATTGAGATAATATTACTACGTATGGAGGAGACACCACGAACAAAATCTGTGCGACATTTTTTTGCTCTAAGTTTTAAAAATTATTATCTAGTTAGGTACTTACCAATGAAAAGTTATGTTAGTCACTTTTTCGTATTATTTGTGCAATATCGTAACACACACGAAGGTATATTTGATGCTTTTCACTTTAAAACAAATAAAAAATGAGCGTGCAGTTGCCATATGGCTTATGTTGAGCGGAACATAAGTGATGTAAGCGGTGTCGTCTCCATATGTATATCTCAATGGGTAATAGTTTTTTTTTTCAAATATAGGTGTTTAGATGAATAGAAATTCTGTTAATTGAGAATTAGAATTGAAATGCGTATGAATGATTTAAAGACTTATTCTAATGTTAATTAATATGCTAAGTGTTCAAAGCTTTTAATGTTTATATAAATTCAAAATTTTGAAATTGGATACGATTTAGCGAATTTAGAAAATTTTTAGTTAATCCATCAGTCCTCGGAATCACAGACACAATAGAAAATCTATTGTGTCGCGCCCCGATCGGGGCTTACGGTGGTCAATGGGTTAAATTTTTATTACGCAGATTTGCCAAAAAATATTCTTTCTTTGATACATATTTCTTGATAACCTATGTTACTTAAAATCAACACCAAAAGATAGATAATCTTCCAAACTGGTGTTACGCAAAAGTTAGAACATTGCTTATTTATCTTCATGATATCATCCTACCTTAATTTATCTTGTTATATCTACCGTATAGTAAATAACTTGTTTTTTTTATTTGTTTTTACTAGGCCACTCACAAATTAGCAGTTAGAAAGTGTAAGGATAGTTAAGATGGTAACAATATCTAGGCAGGTGGCGTCGAAGGTTCCGATATAGAATAAAATCAAATGCTGAGGTAATGACGTGAGTGGCCTAAATAACAAAATCTGATTTTGTTTTAATTTTATACCCACTTCCTTAAGGGGAGGCTCCTTTACATAATTTCTGGCACTGAGAGACCGGTTAGACCGCTACGCGTTGCTAGACGCTGACACAGCCGTAATAAAGTTGAATATCGCGTGCGCTCTTTGATCATGTTCGAGCTCGAAACTAAACCTCGTAAGTCTCAATTCTCAACTAAAGTAATAATTGATCTAGAGAAAAAATGTCTTGGGATTGGATAGTAAACTATATTTTCTTACTGTTAAAATTTATTTTAGACATAAAGTCCAAGTAAATCTTAAAAAAAATGTAATAATCCTTAAATAAAGGCATAATTTTTGAATAAAAAATCGAGCGAAGATGTTACAATTACGTAACTGTCTTGTACATGGAAAGAAAAAGACCCAATAAATCATATACTAAAGTTCCATTTTGATTGTATGTGTGACTGTTTCAGAATATTAACACAATATTTAATGCAAATTCACATAAAATTTAGGTTGCCTCCCCTTAATAATATAACCAAGTGAGGTTATTAATTCCTCTGTGTTCTTATAGTTTCATTTTTCATAATACTGATTTAAATGTTACTCTTTATATTATTTGACTGTTTATTAATTTAACGAGTCGTTACTTATCAATATTAAATTAACTGATTCTAAATTTAATTAAACTCATTTTTAACAGATATTTTATTTAACTGACATACGTTCTGGGAAATAATAGATATTATGATCTGAATTTCACTGATTTCAACTATTAATTAACTGTATCATTTGCTAAAATAAATTTAACTGTGTTTTTTACTGATTCAATTTAACTTCTAGCTTGAAATTAACTGCCTCTATATTTAATTTAACTGCTACTAACTTCAAACTAACTGTTTTTTCTTGTACTGATATTACTATCCATATAAAATAGCTGGTAATAATGAATTCCTTAAAATGAGATCATTTGATTGACGATGAATATAATTCCCTCACAGAACTTTGTTCTCAGTATGCGGATATTTTCCATCTTCCAGATGATAAGCTAACTTACACCACAGCTATAGAACACAAGATTCAAACTAATGAAATAAATTTTAATTCCAAGGGGCTCAATGTCAAGCCTGCAATCAGGGACGAGCGGTTTCTCCTGCCTCAGCAACAAGTCGGTCGGCTCGTGCCCGTCGCGGTGATGCGAACTGCCCGCGCCCGCCACGCGCTGAATGCGAAGCGAAGCGAAGGCGTGGCGAAGCGAAGGCGTGGCGATAGCGTGGCGTTGTGAAATCTGAAGAGTGGTTTAGTGGTGGGGTGGAAGGGAAGCGGGACGTTAGATTGTGATAGAAGAATCATTGTAAAATGACACATATACTCTTATACAAATAAGTGTTTGAAGTTCAGATAAACATATTCTTTATACGAAGGATAAATTAATTCAGTGTTAAATGTGTTTATGGAATTAGGTTGGTGGATTTAAAAAAGTTAATTAAATGTGATTGTAGTGTTGTACACTAGATGTCAGTGTAATAGGAAATTTTGATCTTGATAAATGTCGTAAATCTGGTAACTTTGACGTTTGACATGTATGGTAACAGATATGTAAAGGGGTTGTTCAGAATAGCATTAATAGAATAATAATAAACATCTATAAAAACTTTTATAGCACTCTTATATGCCTAAGTGATCTTGCTATGGAATACTTTTTTATGAAATCAAATTATGATTTTCGCAGATTTTAATTGTTTTCTATCACGATTAAAATTACATTATTTATACAGAAAATCTATAAAAGAAACAATGTAATTATAAATAACATATTACATTTCACTTTAAAAAAACGACCATGCATTGAAAGCTCCTACCATACCTGTTTCGAAAACAAAATGATTCGTACATTTAAATGTATATAATTATAAAAGGAGTAAATCTATATCTTGTGTATTTGAAACTGTCCCGTAGCCCTTCGCCACGTATGTGACAACGAAAATGGCGGTCTTTTCAACTGTCATGTTGACGTTTGACAGCTGTCACTGTCAAATGTCAAGAAAATTATCAACGTAGTTTGTATTGTAGCGTTATCTTAACGAATAAAATAACTACGTAATTATAGAAATAACTTTTTTGTGATGATGAAAAATAATAAATAGCAACCAAGTGAGATTATGGATGTATCGTGAAAAATAACAGTGATTTTTCACAGCTATTTTTATCAAGTAGAAAAATGCGTTACATGCCGTGTGACATAGTCCAGTTTGGAATTGAAGTTTTATCGCTTAGATAAAATATATTTATGACCTAGATCGGTTTGTATTTTCAACTGTAACACATAGTAATAGAAACTATTTTTGATTAAATAGCCAAGTGTTGGAAATACGTAATAAATAACTAATAACGTAATTATTGCACGCATTCAACTTGTAAATAATATTTTTAAAACTTCGTAATGTCGTTTTAATGTTTTGCTGTAGGTTCGTAGCGTAATTTTTATTCTGTATTTTAGTGTGAAGTCCTGTTAGGTTATAGTATTTAGCCATTTACGTATTATCTATCTTTCACTAATGAGTTATTGATAATTATTCAGTTTTTAAAATGTCATAAAATAGAAAAATATAAATAAATTATCATTGATAATGGTATAAATTCTTAACTCATTAGTTGATAGAACTTTATAACTATAAGTAAACCTATTTTCTTATAATATTTCTAGCTCACAAAAGTCAATTTTCTCAAATCTATGTGATTTACGTAAGAAAGAAGATTCTCGTATTTGTGAATCAATTTTGGCATTGCGAGACAAGGATGGTGATAGGAAAATTGTATATTGTGTCTCTGTCTATCAAAAATGTAATTAAATTGATAAAATATGAGAAGATAATGTAGTAGTAGCAAAAAATTCGATTTATCAAATAATTTGTTTTGTCATCTCACGTCATATTTGTGATTCAAATGTAACATTATTTGTTTTAGATGATAAAATATGACTTTTTGTAAACTTAAAATATAAATCAAATAAAAAGTACATATTTTTAGTAGCATCGTATGACGTTATATTTTTATCAATTTTTTAAATAAAATTACGTTAAAACCTATATCAAAATTACTAATTGATTTTTTTGCTACTACAATATTATCAAATGATGAGGACGTAAGAAAAGTATCTCAAATTGAGGATGTACAAAAATGGATTAAAATGCATATTTTTTCAATAGAACGCTTGTAAAATATTAAATAATGTTAAATTTATCATGTTGAATAATTAGGGCACAGACCATTTAGACGTATAATAATAAAAGTTATAGTAAAATACATAAAAAATATTAATTAGTTTGAATATAGATGAGTTACCTTACGTAGAAGTTACTTCGTGCCAAGGAACGTATAAAATGAACCTACACCTTACTTTATTTTACCTAAATATAAAGAAATAAATACTTTAATAGCCAAATTACGAAATCTGTAATTTCTTTCTTTTTATCTATGGTCAATTTTAATCTATTATGTTCAAATATGGGCGGGAAACGCGTGCTTCCCATTGGCTGATTCTTTATAAGACAACATGGCGACCACAATGTTATTACATTGTATTAATTATTATTGTCTTAATCGAATACTATCTCCTTAAATAAACTGCTTAAAAAACTTCAATGATGACCATAAACTGACTGTAAAATAGAATATTTATAACATAAATCTGTAACTATTGCAATTCCTCCTATTTTTCACATGACTGTCTAACATTGTTAGTATAATTAATCAATAAATGTAGGAAAGTAACAATAATTTAATATTAATATTGTTATATCAAGCCAACTATATCGTTATATTGTAAGTATAGATGTTATACATGTGTGTATGCGTTTTAAATAATAAAAAAATGTTGTGTGGTTTTATGAAACCACGGTAAAAGTGAAACTGTTCGAACGGTTCCGAACACTGCTTTGTGTAGCGCATGTCGCGTGACGGTCGCGATACACGCGACATGCGCTACACAGACCAAAAAGTTTGAGACGATGTAATAAAAGTTTCACTTTAAAAACTGAAATATCTGCTTCAAGATTGCCATATAAAAAATAGATTCTTGCAAATGGCTACAATTTACAGATAGAATCGCTCAGTAGGTACTTATAAATAAGGAATTATAAATAATTTAGAATAAAAATAACATTTTATTGATAAGATTAAATGAACAATACTGCTTGCACTCTCAAACCTTGCAACATCGGTAGCTTTAATTATCTATATGTAAAAACAATTAATAGCTAAATATAAAAAATACACAAAACATGCAAATTATTTTTTTACATAGTGCATTTGGTGCGTAAAACAATAATGTTTGGAATTGTTTTGCTTGCATAAACTTATTTTGACATGACACGCTAAGTTTTAGAAAAAACTCCTTATCTATATTTATAATACTTAAATCAGATTTGTATTTTTATCACATTTAAATAAAGCAAAATTATAATAAATACTATGATTGTTCTAAAATCTATGGTTGGAAGATTTAAAAAAAATGATGGGAGTAAATTTACGTTATCTATGGCTGTATCGTGTGTCAAAAAGGGCGGGAACTTGTAATATGTTGTGTGTGTAAGTATATTTAGCTAAATAAATGCGAATCCTCTTAAAATATTGTCGGAAAAGTTGTGAAAAATGTGCAATTCGATATCAGACTTGCAGAAGTAATGAAATTGTTATTTATTTTAGGAAATTATTATGATAGTGGAATTTATTGTCTATTAAATAAAATATATTAACTGGTTGTTTTATTTGCTTTATACCTTATTACAAAAGATTTACTTTATGTCTGTCTTGCCTAAAAAACATGAAAACCCCATGAAAACCCTAACATTATATTAGCTATCTAAGGTACCTAAATTAAACCTTGGGTACATATTTGATATTAATTAATTAATAACAATAATTATTTATTTAAGTGAACCATCAAGAACGATTGTTCTCATACAAACACAAAAAGGCAGTTGTACGTATTATTATAACGTGCTTATAATATATAAACGTATTATAATAATATATCGACACGCAAAACGCATAAGTACATCGCATACATGTTCGGGCGGACTGAGCCAATATGTTACCTAGTTACCTAGTTTTAATTGCTTCACTTTTCTTGCGTAGGTACTGGTACACTTCTCAGTTTCTAGAGGTAATTATTCTAAGAAGATAAGAAACAATAGAGGGTGGTATGCTTTATTGAGTTTTATTGGATGAACTCAGAAATTTCGTGGTAGTTATGTAGGTACCTAATACACTAAAAAGAAATAAGAGTGCTAAAATCTGACTGGTTGTGAAATTGTACTAAAGGTAAAAATCAAAATTAAGCCTATTATCACAGTATTACCACAGACTAATAATAATATACCTACTACGTATACAATAATACAAGTATTACCATATTTCCTAGAATTATGATGCAATAAATATTGAAATAAGCAAAGTTGATTGGGGCTCACTTCTAAATTCGGGTTCGGTCGATGAAGCTACTGCTTGTTTTTATAGCGTTTTAAATAGTGTGATTGAGAGGTTTGTACCAACAATAAAAATTTCATCACGCCATAGATATCCTAAATGGTACACTCCAGCCTTAATTAACATGATTAAAGAAAAATATAAATTTCATTCGCGATGGAAATCTCATAAAAATCCTAACGACTATGCGGCTTTTTCGTTACTTAGAACTAGAGTTAAAAATATACAAAAAGAATCATAT
>CAJQZN010026855.1:0-11010 GCA_907164685.1 Colias eurytheme
CGCGCCAAGCGAATTATAGGAAACGACCAGCTTTTCGAAAACCGGCTACAGAGCCTTGGTCATCGCCGCAAAATCGCCAGTCTCTCAGTTTTCTATCGACTCCATTTCGGGGAATGTGCAACTGAATTGCTTGGCCTTATCCCAGCTTCCCCTTTTTTCCAAAGGACGTCCAGGCGTACGGCGGGATACCACCCTTATCTGGTAGAAATGCCGACTGCACGCACAGCACGCTTTGCGTCTTCCTTCTTAATGCGAGCTGCCAAAGAGTGGAATTCTCTGCCGGCGTCCATCTTTCCAGAGAAGTATAACATGGGAATTTTCAAGAGACGAATTAACAGGCACTTTCTAGGCGGGCGTGACTTACCACCTTAGATCTCGTCACCACTTTCCATCAGGTGGGACTGGGGTCAAACGTCCACCTATCTAAGTATAAAAAAAAAAAAAAAAAAAAAATTGTAAACTTAGATTGAATAAGCAATTTAAGTAAGTCACGCCAAATTTGAACTTTACATAGAGCGTGACATTTGGAAATGCTACAATGATCTTTTGCCTTACGCAAACGGGCCTTGGTTCGACTCCCCGCCGAGTCATAAATCTTGCTGTATGGCTCCCGGCCTCTTTACACCACTACGGTCATGTGGTTTGTTCCACTTTGCACTAGTGATAAATATTTATAGATTTTCAGAGGAAAATAGAGACTTCACTGTTTTAACGTTCGACTAATGTTCATAGATAGCTGTTTGCTGTTATCCGTAAATCTTCTTTCGTCATGCTTAAATTGTTTGTAACTACAATTTAGTTCAATTTATTGAAATCGGTTTTACAACTTTGACATGAAAACAAAATTGAAAATATGCATAGGAATAAATTAGTCGGGATTTTGATAAGTTGGAAAAAAGTACTAAGGAGAGAGAGAAAAGAAGAATGCAGGTACTTAAATTGAATCAAGTTACAATATCAATTGTAATACAATATTTATTCTAAATAATTTAAAACAGATAGAAAATACACCAGAGCCAAGCAGAACAAACTGCTAATTATTATAGAACTTAGAATTTTGTAAATATCATTGTTAATAGTTATAGATACAATAATAAATTGCCAGCTCGTAATAGCAGCAGTTAAAGGAGGAGGCAACACATAAAGAGTGAAGAAATGTTCCAAACTCATTGGAATTGAAGTTATAACTAACACAGGCTATAAACATTCAAACTAAAATATATATGAGATTACAATTTAGTTCAATATTATAATACAGTCCTATAAAGAAAAAAAGTTTAAATTATTAGAATTTAATTTGATGAACGTTATGAATAAAACTAAGCTGACTGTACGAGCTTTTGGGGTTCTCAAAAGCTTTAAAAGCGACAAGATTTTGAGTTTTTCAGTGATTGCTTGATGATGATCACCGCTAAAAAGGTAATATATTATCTACGTTTTTCTAACAAAAACAAAAGAGCGTGTGTACCGAGCACCCGGCGTGTTAAAAGTGAAACTCCTTGGCAACATTCAAAGATACCAAATTCGTCGGCTTACTCCATGACGAGACGGTATTGCCATGATGCGACCATGAAATTTTACTCTTAACGCGCCTAAAGAACTCTCCAAAAACACCACAGAAGCACAATACGTAGAGACATTATTGAAAATCATTTACCATCAATTGCTACACAAATTAAACCACGTTTAAGAGGGTTTACGCGGTCCGTGCGCTGTTTGGCTCAAATATGTGATTTTTCAAACCAGATTGTCCATCAACCACTTATCTTACAAACATATGAATTACTAATAATTTTAGGAAATTTTATTGTCTATGTAGTTAGTTAAGAGTTTTTTTCAATTAATACAGTATTTCTGAATACCATCAAGATAACTGAGCCGATGATTACTTGATTTCACTTTTAGTGTCAATTTCGAAGCTAAAAATATCTGAAATTGCTGACAGATCTAACACACAATTATTTTTAACTAACTGCAAAAATCCTTATGAAAATAGTTAGTTAAAAGATTTTTTTATTTTGGACTCCTAACTTACGAAATTAAAATCCGAACAATGTGAATTTTTTTAGAAATTATAGTCGACAAAATGATTATTTTCACCAAGATATTTGACTTTATTGAATACAATTTATACATATTGCAATAAAAGAATGTCTTACTTATAAGATAAAATTTAAAAAATCAACTAAGGTACCTCTATTATTTTTCTACAAATTTTTTTAAAGTACTATAAAACACTGCGCGCGACCCGATTAAAATCAGTCGGCAGCGAGCCTTTCCAGAGAGAGGACATGTTGCTCGGCGCTCTCCTGCGGACCTATGCTGTTCATAGTAAAAGGATAGCGCAAGCCGCGATCTATCGTAATAGATCGCGGAGTTTTTGACTTGCGTTAAATAGAATATGCGCTCTTAACATCCGTACAGTTTCCAGAACGTTCTACTTAATATTTTCCAGTCGATAAATAGCTATATATAAATATGGGCCATTTTCGAGGTCGGCCATCATCCAGTTTAATAGTATGAGCTCGTTATGATGTTACAATGAATTAGATGTGACGAGAAGCAGATCTCATGACCTACATATTAATGTATTACAAATATTATTGACGTGTATTTTTAAATTGGTTTAGATATCAGCCATTGAGATTACGTCCGCGAAAGTAATAAAGAGGCAAGGATTTTTTTTTTGTATATTTATCAATGTTTCAAATGTGATAAAGTTCTGCTCAGATGATAAGTCTTCGAAAGTGATGATGGTATTTTATTTATTTATTTTTAAAGCTAATTGATTCTTTTAAATTAATGTTAAAACCGTTGTTAGCTTCATGGCGATTATTCTGTATTCCTGTCAAGATTTTCTGTTTGCGCGGGGTACTGCTCTGGCTTTTGCACTGCAAAAAATAAAAAAAATCCATTGAAATATACAGCACAGGTAACATTGACTTTTCAATTAAGATAACTACGTCTTCATCTCTAAAATTCTACCATTATCTCTATGCTAAAAATAGGATCATTTGCACCATAATTATCCCACTTATAAACATTTACAGACGTAATAAAACTCATCTTTTACACTACACTAGTTGTATCCTTTCAATAACCATCTAATTAATGTTCTAAATGTTATCAATTAATGGTCCATTCCCCACATCTCGAGATTTATGTGTTTGATAAGGTCTCATAAACAGTTTAGTAATACCACGAGACATTCGAGTTTACGGGAACATTATAGCGCAGATAATGTAATTATCGTTAAATTTTATGGCGTGGTATTAGGGCTGGTATCAGAGCCCCTTAAGAGTTAATGCCAATAAATGAGTGGATAAATAATTAAGACGTGGTTGAATTCACGTAGAAGGATGTTTATCACTGACTAGCTGTGCCACGCAGTTTCACCCGCATTGCTCCACTTTTTGGTCTTAGGATGATAATATATAGCCTATAACCTTCCTCGATAAATGGGCTATCTAACACCGAAAGAATTTTTCAAATCGGACCCGTAGTTCCTGAGATTAGCGCGTTCAAACAAACAAACTCTTCAGCTTTATAATATTAGTATGGATACGCGCAGTTTCTGATAGGATATTTAATGAGGAATAGGGATATTGATAAACCCTTCTTCGTTGTAAATGATGTGTAATAATGGTCCGGGTGCTAAAAGGTTGTTAGTATTATGACACGGGATGGTTTTCAATCATGTGTTTTAGTAGATACTTAATATAAATTGGTAGTAAAGAGATAAATAGCATTCAAACACTATATTTAACTTTATTCAAACTCTGTTAGTGTTAAATAATTTAAGATAAATTTCTTTGACTGTACCTTTACCTCTATCTTCATAAAATAGCTTCTTAGATTCATTCAACTTTTTTTAATGAATAGAACTCGTATAGTTACACTCAATATTACCTCTGACGGGGCTATTTTAACTATTCGTTGATAGTTTAAAATTTTATTTATAAACCAATTTATATAACCATAAACCAATTTAAAGTGAAAAGTACACTAGTTATATGTTCATAACTATAATTCAACTTAAAGGACTGAACAATATATATTCTTTTGATTCTGAAAATCCTACAGAATTACTTAGATAAAACTGTTTCACAGACCAGGAAGTAAAAAATGATATAAATAGAAAAAAACAATATAATTAGCGAGTGTAGCATCACGTTGGTAAATTGAATTTGCCGCGCTATTTGACCCACACAAAGGGCCAAGGTGGAAAGTGGCCGGCCAACTGTGTCTCCGGCACGTTGCGTTGTGACACGACACGATACGACACGATATAATCATACGATACGACACGATACACAACGATACGATCATACGATGCGATAATTTATTAGGTGGTTGAAAATTGCTGCAATTTAGTAAACTAAGGTAATTTGTAAGAATTAATCAAAATGGTACAGATAGTAGTTTAAATCAGACTACTATCTGTACCAGGGACTGAAAATATTCATAAATGTGATTCTTTTCCTGCATTTTATGGAAGTGTACTGTGAATTAAGTAACTTTTGAACTAATAGGTTAGTTGGACAAGTAAATAGACACACACGTACGCCTAAACTTTCAGTAAAGGATATATACGATATATGTCTATTTTAAAACAGTGCAATGGACACAAACCCCGTTCAGATGTTATCTGGTAACAAATGACCGACTGTAGAGATACTAGATAACCGCTATTGTGATAATACGTTTTATTTCGGGCCTATCTGACCCCTGACGCACGTTGTTCACGCATTTTAATTTGATTTTTTTATTGTTTTTGTTGCGTTTCAGTTACTTTGAATGAATAGAATTAAACTGTTTAATAGCAATATAACAATCTTTTTATTATACAACTTAAATGAAACAACCTATACCTTAAAATATGAGGTAACAATTAACAAGAGGTCCAAATTAATATTACAAATATGAATTTTTACCTCTTTAATACTACAAATACATAGTTAATTTTACGTCTTTATTACCGGTTTTACTTTACCACGTATTTTCATGGTGTGAGCACAATCTCAAGCCCCATGATTCCATTGTTCCATATTTTCTATTAATAATTAATTAATATCATAAATCATACAAACAATTGCTTCTTTGGTATTTTTGGGAGAAAGAATTGCTATAAGCAAGTGTCCTTTACACACATTATGTTACATATATTATCTAAAAAAAATTAACAACGAACATATTTTTTTGTCTGTTTGTCTTTTACATAAACGAAACATTTACAGAACTCATAAACAAGCAAAGCAAAGTTAACACAGTAATCCATTTAAAACCATAGAGATAGTATGTACTACTAGAGGGGTTATTCCAAACAAAAACATTACGCGCGGCCGATGTGGTGGGGTACGTGTGGAACGAGCGGGGCGTGGCTTCAAGTTCAAAGATTAAGCAATGCGTGCAGATGCGACACATTGTGCAATCTGTTTACTCGGTACTATCTGGTGGTACTGATACTAGGGAATTAATAAAACGAGGATTTTATATTAAACTATGTATTTTAATTTCCTTTAAATAATATCAATTTAGTAAGCTTTTGTCGTTTTGTGTAGTAATCAATAGTTTTATCAGTTTTTGCTTCATGATGTAATCGAATTTTGGAGTATTGGTTTATAATAGCCCTAATTAAATGGATACGATGATTCAATGTTGATGGCGTTTACGTATAAGAAACTCACATTTTGAAAAATCTCACGTGAGATTCGAGGATGGGGGAGGGGTTGAATAAATTCTCACGACATCTCACCAGGGGGGGAGGGAGGTGCAGAAAATTTAAAAAAACACCTCACGTAATTTATGGACGCCCCCTTACTCGATCACAATTTTTGTAACGAATGTGAAAGACGAAACAATAAATACGCAAAGCGGCTTTTACTATAAACGGAACTACATTTAAAAATATACTTTATTTATTGAGTTATAAGGTTGCTTCCATTCTGTTTATTTACATTCTCAAAAACATCAATCGCCGCAGAGGTGGCTTGCGACAAAGGCGGCTTGTGTCAAAGGCCTCGGCGATATCATTTAAGAACATAATATTATGTACTTTAGGCAAACTTGTAATAAGATCTATTTTACTTTCTTATTATTCCATTTGACAAGGATATTGGGTAAGATACCTATTGGAATAATTTTATTATTATGTATGTACTTATTAAATCCGCGAATAAAAAAAATTTTTAGTCGTGAATATAGAAATTGGGTCGCATTTTTTTAATCCGCGAATAGTGAAAACACGAATAAAGGAAGCGCGATTAAGGAACTTTTACTGTATTAGTTTCTGTGAATGTTGTGTTTATTTGTAATTGTTGTGCATAATAATTTATAAATCCTATTGGAACAACTGTTGATTAACCTTTTTTTAACAAATAAAAATAGGTAAATAAATAAATATTACTTAATATAACCTACCGTTTTACTTTGCGTAGTCGGGTAAAAGTATAAATATTTAGGTACTACACCACGGTAATCTTTCCTAGTATATATACATAGTTAAAAAAATCCAGTTACATTTTTTTAACAGACTCATCGATAGTGTCACGTCTGTACTGTTAGTCTATGAAAAATGGCGCGAAACGCAGAACGCGTGGTGATTTTTCGCAAAATGATAACAATATTAGTAAAATGCATGACTTACTCATAATAAGGAAACTTACTGGTGAAAAGTCACTCCTCGGGCTTTGTTTGTATTATGGGAACTTGTAAAACAATATCTAAGCAAACACGAAGGCATTTTGAACAGAGCAATAACACGTGTTGACGCGGCAAGCGGGGGGCACAGTCCGACACAGACTAAAGAGACTTGTGATTCTTACCTCTAGCTCGTGTTAAAGAGAGTGTAGTAGCGATCGCCTCTCTAGTACGTAGTACATACTATCTCTATGTTTAAAACTAGTTTTCTCGACACCAGATTCCATTTATCTAGTTTCCAATAATCTCCCTAA
This sequence comes from Colias eurytheme, assembly GCA_907164685.1. NCBI lineage: Eukaryota > Metazoa > Arthropoda > Insecta > Lepidoptera > Pieridae > Colias > Colias eurytheme. The sequence goes on from CAJQZN010026855.1 coordinate 6,954, forward strand.
CTTTTATAACCAAAAACAGCTTTAACTGAACTGTTTTTAAAAGTTTTCTATAAACATTATTCAAGTTACTTCAGTTACCAAGCGCTAAAGGACGAAATAAATCGTCAGAGAGGGATAAATATAGGTCATGGTAACGAGAGGAAAGAGGACAAATACAATCACAATGGACGCAATTTATGATTCTGCCATTGTTTCAAGAACAGTTGATATTTATAGCTGTATTTCTAATGATAATGTGGGGCGTTGTTTAGTAGAAACTGTTTAAAAAATACGCTCAAAAATGGGTTTATATTCGAACGAATTGTATATTTTTATTTGGGACTTTATCATTTGTGTAACAAATTAAGGAATACAACTATTTTGAAATACGGATAGATATTATTATTATGTTAAATACTGTTTGGTTAATTAGAACTCATGTTACGCGTCTAACGAAGCTGAAATGTATTTTTAAAGTTAAGGGCGTAGTAATTATGTATGTATGACACCAATTTATATACGAAAATCCATAATGTAGTAATTTCCAGTAATAAAGGTCTTTATGTATAGGTAACTTCATTGAATGTATTTCTTGAAACGGTAAAATGTAATAATTTACAATTTAAAGAAAAATCAAAGCAATAGAAAATAATTGAAAAGCGGGACAGGTTCCTTTTGCCTTTATCTTTACCCAAAAAGCCTACAAATAGTAAAAATATCCAATAATATCCGTGAAACACGGTTAAACGGGTATACCATATCTTAAATCCGCTAAAATTCAACACGTGCGTACAGGGCCTTTGACCTTTCGTCTATCGTGAAATATATAAAATTTCCACTTATCAATGAAAGCACCTGACATTCGAAGCAGCTGATATTCCACCTGCTTATTATCTCATTAATAACTTTTACTAACGGGACTATATTTAATAATGAAATTTAGGCGGAACGGAAGTTGGAAAATGTGTTGTGTTAAATGTAGGGATGATAACAGATTATCTATATATATGTTACCGGAAATGTATGCAATCCGTCATTGTATACAATTCCTAATAAATGTATATTATTCCTAAAATCGCACGGAAATGTGTGAAATAAATTATTTTATACACATTTCCTAGGAAATCTATACATTTCCTAAATAGCTATCGGAAATGTAAAACATTTAAGATATTGATATGTCGCAGGCAAATTGTATATAATCTGGCCGTTTACAAATGGTTGGCATTTTGTAGTAACTATGCCGATAATTCGTAATCAGAAATTTTTGGTTTGGATAAGGGGGTGGGTTAGGTTAGGTTCGTGTTTTTTAAAACTGAATACCGCAGATTTTCGGCGATGTTTTTATTCCAGGTCAACTCGCGCGGATCCGGGACGATCGGCTAGAATAAAATAAAGTAATAGTGTTCATGCCCTTAGTTTCATTTATACCCTCTTTAATTTAATTTTACTTTATTATTAATCTAAGATCGTGAATTTGGGCGCAAAATTTTGCTCCTTTGTCTGTTCAAATAAATTTTTCCTGTAGAAATTCGTGAAATAAAACCAATCTATCTGAAAACAAAGACAATAATAGGCTAATGGTATACAAACGTCACGGATGTGTAGCAACCCGGCCACCTCTGATATCATAATTATACTATAATAATCGTTTTTTCAGGCCAAGACAGTAGCGTTAATTGGTCGATCAATGGTGATTGTTTGAAACCATTTGCAATTATAATTGGTGCGAAATTGCATTGTTTCTACGCGAAACATTGAATGCATTTTAATTATAGGGTGCAAGGGATGAGATTCGAGGTGTTACATGATGGTGAGGGAAAGTGTTTTTAACAGACAGGTATTTTATTTATACAATACTAGGTTTCCGCCCGCGGCTTCGCCCGCGCAGTCAAAGAAAAACCCGCATAGTTCCCGTTCCCGTGGGATTTCCGGGATTGCGTCATTTTCCCGGTATAAAAAGTAGCCTATGTCCTTTCTCGGGTATCAAAATATCTCTATACTATATTTCATGCAAATTGGTTCAGTAGTTAAGGCGTGATCGGTGATTGAGTAACAGACAGACACAGAGTTACTTTCGCATTTATAATATTAGTATGGATTGAGTGCCTGGTTCAAAACATAGGGCATAAAGAATGTTATAGGTATCAGGTTAAAAACTTTTTATTATTTTATGTGTTAAAAAATATGTAATCACATTTTGTGGTATTTTTTAGATATATATAGTCACATGAATATAAAATAGAGTTACTTGAAATTGAAAAGAACTCTATAACGTTCCCGAAATATTTTCGTGTTTTCGTCTGTCAATAATTAACGTTCTGGTAACTGAGAAATACTTACAGTACTTATTTAATCACCTAAATTCGCTATCATTATATTTTTTGCGGCGGAAATTCTATATCTCTAGTTGTTATCATGACCTAAATTTATCCAGAATTCATTGAAACTAATGAAGTTATTTCTTATATCCCTTAATGATAAAAATAAAGCAGAACAACGATATCCAAGAGAGAGAAATTTCCACTAAAACCCGCTATTTCTCCTAACTTGCACCACATTGCGTAGTGCGTCTGTTGTCATGCTACCTTGTTTTTGTCTTGACGTAACCGCTGTTGCTACGCGCGCTATCTCAACATCGCTTCTTGTGAGAGGTAACAGAGATATAAAAGTAATATTATATGTATATTATGTTGATTGATTTTTGTTCCCTATTGTTTTTTTTTGTAACAATAAATAATTATAATATACTAGGTTGATCCAAAAGTAATGATAATTGGGTATTTCCTGTGCACATAAAAATATAAAATAAATATTTTTTGCTTGCTCATGTACTCACTAAGTTATCACAAAAAAATCATATCAACAGGCCACGTTTCCAAGTATTTACATTAATTTGAATGTGAACCGTGGATGCCAGAATGTTTCCCGACGAAAAGAAGAAACAACGATTCGACATTTAGAGGGTGAATTTCCAAATTTTTTATGAGATCAGGATAATTTTTTGTCACGATTTGTGATCATGGACGTTACCCGGGTTCACCATGTTTATGCTGAAACCAAGAAACAATTAATGGCCTGGATGCGAGCTTCCAAAGTGACGATGAAGAAATTCAAAGTGAAAATTAGTGGGGTAGATTAAAGCGGTAGTTTTTTGGGACGCTGAAGAAATAATTATGGTGGGATATTTTAAGAAGGTAGCCACTATATTGGGCTCTTACTACACATACCAAATTAAAAGATTGCGGTAGGTTAGTAAGGAAAAGAGACATGGCAAAATGCGGGCTTGAATGCTGTTTCACCCAGACAACGCACCAGATCACAAAGCGTCAGTTGCAATGGCTGGCATTCAAAAATCGGCATTCCAAATGCTTGAACTTCCACCCTGTTTGTTAGATCTAGCTCCTAGTTATTTCTATCTCTCTCCTCGGCACAAGAAACACCTTCGAGGCAAGAAATTTTAAGACGACAGCGAAGTGATGGCCGCAGTAGAGGGGTTTTTGTGGATGAAGTCAAAGTTTTTTTTTTTTAAGTTTAAGAAAAAAATATCGATGTATATTATCTAGTTAGAAGACTATCTAGAGGAATACTTAATAATTTTAACTGTAATAACCTTGTTTAATATTGATTATCATTACTTTTGGATCAACCCATGTATGTATTTTTGTTTTATTTTATTTTCCTTTCAAATTGTGAATATTACAACACACAACACAAAATAAAAAATGCCATTTATATTGCAATTAATTTTATACCGTTATTCGGTAAGTAGCCTAAAGATTATTAATTCTGCCTACTTTCCTGCTAATAACTATGACACAAGTTACCTTCATAATCCCCCCAGGGGACGACTATCCCCATTCGGGGGGACGACTTGCTCAAGTAACTATTTCTTTTTTAACCTTTATAAGTAAATAAATTCAATGTAATTTTATTACTTAATAGTAATAACGATAACAATTAGTGTCACCTTTTTTAAGTCGGAATACATCGTTCTTGTTTTTTCTCTTCAAGGTATAACTTATAAGTAGGTACAATGTAATAACAATGCCCCAATTATGATTCACAATTATTGAAT
>CAJQZN010026856.1:0-15612 GCA_907164685.1 Colias eurytheme
AAGTATGCTTTTATATGGATGGAAAATTTTGAAATTTAGTCTCATTGTAACTTGGAAAACACGTGTATGCACCACGCTCTTCTGCTTAACGTTTACTAAATGATATTGTCTACACTATGCATATGACATTATGATTTTCTAATTAATATAGCATTCATTTAAATAGAATAATACTGAAGATTTTATTTTATTTTCAATTTGTATAATACAGTACCTTATTCTTGTTTTCATACTACATTATGTCATACCGTCCAGATTGTTCATCTCTAGGTATAAGTCTTTAGTCTTTATTTTTATAAAGTGCGAGTACAATTAATTGTTAAAACTATTCATACCAAATAAACTACATTTGTATGTGATACAACATAAAGTAAATTCATCTCTATTCATTTTTCTGTTACTTCCCCTAAGGTGAAAGGTCGTTTGGGGCTAGAACGGTCATCGGCGAATGGCGCAAAATGGTACCGGATTAATGATATTCCTACTTTACTTGTCTCAATTTAGTTATTGTATCGAATTGTTACTGTAGATTAATCTTATTTATGATATCTATGTTTCACCCAGGAATTAAGACTGTAATAGGTATTGTAATTCTACCGTTAGTATAAATATATTTTTTTATTCTCATTATTTTTAAATTAAATTGCATACCTTAGGTTAAGTTGTGATTTTCGCTTCGACAATTCCATTTTACGATACGAATAAAATTCGTTATAATTTACTATTTTTTTTTTCAGTGAATGAATTAGAAAGAAGAATGAACATAAAAATATCTTTAGCTAGATATTCATTTACTATTCAGATAAATATAGCAAATTTTCTTAAATCACTCAGTTATCTATCTAGTAAAATAATATTATTTTAGGTTTTGTTTAAACTGTTACGCTCCTTTCTAACTAAGTGAAAAGTAGAAATGTATAAGTAATAAGTACCTATGTGATACCTTTAATCAACGACTTTAATTATATTTTCATTACACATCACTGTTATTCCAAAATTGACTTTAATTTTACAGGCATTTAAGTTAATATTGAATAACCTGAAAATAGATTGTTTAGTTAATTCTGTTATCGGTTGGAAGTTGATTGAATTTCGCGATCCGGCTGCAGAGTTGGACTTTGACGGACAGCGCCATTTTGTTTCAAACCTTGTTTCGTTCAATAACTTCCGACGTCCATTTTCGTTAATGTTATTTGGAAATTAGTTCATTGTTTTGCATGAAATCAAAGTTAGTGAACGAAACTTTATTTTGTATGGGTAATTTAATGTTATATAATCAGTTATTAATTAAGTTTTTGGGAAATGCGAAATGTATTTATACTCTCATGTTTGATTAAATAACTACTAAATCTGCAGAAATTTAGACAGGACTTTGACGGTGGTTGCAAAAATACACCTATAGTGGAGCCAATTTAATAGGCAACATTTGACGTCTATCAATTTTATCTTCATAGGGTGGTAACCTGCATAAAAACATCGATTAAAGTGAATTAATCGATACGGACTTGAAACATTTGTCAATCGAACTTGAAACACATGTCAATAATTTATGATAATTTTTATTCCCAAGTAATCAATGCATTCGATTCTAGATGTCTGATTTCGATTTTTAGAGTAACGTCTCTGGTATTTAAAAAGAAAAAAGGTTTATTGACACAAAATTGTAGCGACGTCAGTTCTTTAAATCAGAAATTGTTTATTATGTTTAGAATGGTTTATCAGTAAAATCAAATCCTAAAATTACTTATATCGGTCATTATTATAATAAATATGTAATCGTAATTGAAAAAAGTTAAGCAAATGTGCAGTTCTAACAAAACGAAATATCATGTTATTCTATGTTGTCGTTACTAGGTTACGTTGTTGAATTTTGATGAACTGTCAAATGTTGCCTATTAAAATGGCTCTACTATAATAATATATTTATGTAGAGCAATATACCTATTAAAAGTTCGGATTGAATTATTTCTTTCTTTTTAATGGAGAAATGAAACCCTACGGAATCGAATTCCAGAATAAAAATCTATTGCATTGCACATGTAAATATTTAAAAGATTCGTATCTGAGCAAAGGATGAGACATGCTATTTTAAAGCTATTTTATTTATTTACAATATTAATTTATTCAACATATTGAAAAATTCTCAACTATACAATTTTGACCACGATCTTATTAGTTACCAAGATTATTTTATTTCTAGACTCGTACCTAAATTTTTTCATGACGTATTAAACTTTTATGATACGTTTACAGTAGGTGTTTTAATGAACATTGGTTTCCTGTCATTTAGATAAAGTGTGATAAGAAGACAAATATAATCGTACTTCAATCCAAAGTAGGTAGGTAGATCTCTAACAATCTTCAAAAAAAATAACACCATGTTACCACCATGTGACCATTATTATATTAATGTTTGAATTATGTAATACATAAAAAATGTATGTGTCATATTTTTCATCAATTAAATACCTATTGCCTATTGGTCAATCTAGTATTGCAAAAAAATTAAAAACTGTACTCGTAGAGAAAAAATACCTAATATAGTCTTGCAGAGGTACCTATAGTTATATTATGTCTTTACTCTTTACTGTATTCATTTTACAATACATAAATGTTACCAATAACTAATTACAAAAATATTTTGCATACGTACATATATTATACTTTCCAGTTTCAGCAATGTCAATGACCTTAAAAATTGGCGGTGAAATTCGAACCTTAGACCGTTGTTATCACAACAAATTAATTACCAGTCCAGTATCTGTATCATTAGTGTATTGGTGTCGCGCTTTCAGGTGTCCTCTATCTTATCTAAAGAGGACGTGCGGGCGTATATACTTCGATATAAAAACACAACCCAAAAAGGACCTTACTGCACACTTATAGAGTTTATTATCCATTGCATTCTACATTTTTTTCTGAAAATTTTCTCACACTTTTTCACAGACGAATTTGGAATTTATACCTTTTGATTAGAGGTGTTAATTGCGTGTTCCAAAATGGTTTTTCCGGTAGTTTTACTAACTGAGCAGTTAAAAACGACAATGGGCAACTTGTTAGTTGATAGGTATGTAAATAGGTAGATGGATGGCTGGTCACCAATTTTCATAGATAGTGACAACCTGTATGGTATAGTTGTGATAAAAATACCTTTAGTTTTAATGGGTGCAGTGAACTGCTTGATTGTGTTTATCGTTTTCAAAGCGTGTAATATTGAATTAAATTCGCATTAACCATATTATGTATTTAAAAATAAATATAAATAAAACAAAGTCAGTTCATTTTACGCACGAAAAACGGGTGCAGTTACATATTATATTACATTTATTTTACTTATTTATAACACTTTATTATGCTAGTTAATATAATATCTACAAATTACTTAAAACTTAAACTTATAGCTAAACTAGCACAGAGGGCGGCCTTATCATTAAGAGTGATCTCTTCCAGTTCATTATACCTATTTCAGTTTATATACTTAATTGTAGTTTTGATTGTTAATTCATACGTGTTGGTAAAAAAAAAAGATTTTTCATAAAATTACAAGCTAACATTTTATTAAAATTTAAACTCACTAGGTTAAGAATGTTAAACGCATATAGAAGATGGTATGGGAAACATAATTAGGATATAATAGAAATCCATTATCCCTTACCCACTTCCCAACCTTAGGTCTTGGAAGGCCATACAAGTTTATAGCTAGATTACATAATGATCTCTTATTTTGTGAATATTTCAAACCACTTTAAACAGTGAGGGATGCGTTGTCGATAGAATCGCATGGGCATATTCACTTGTGTTCATAAGAAATACTTTTTATTAATTACAGTTTTTCTACATTATTTGAACGTTAATATCTACTCAAATAAGTAATTATTAATATGTTTTGAAATAACAATAAATTTTCGAATCGAAAATATTTTCCATTTTAAGATCTAACGTATTACAAAATATATTAAGCAAATAGTGTTTATATTATAATCAATTTGTTAAAAACAATACCTCTATATTTATATAGTATCACTCTTCTTTCTCGTATTAAACTGTACATATTTTTACTTTCCCCTTTACATAACAGCAAAGAAAAATACCAACAATTGGCTCAACATTCAACCAAAACATCGACACTCATTCACACCAAGAGCAAGTTTATCGATACCGCACAGCCCTATGTTATTTCCATGGCTAATTGTAAATTGCTGTGCTGTCATCGAGCGCTAATGTGTCATACGATCGTGGTTCACGTGCGCGGTCTTGAACCTATAACCCATCATTATTGTAAGCTGGTCAAGTCTGCTATATTGAATATAAAGCGGTAAATGTAATGACTTATTAGGGCTGCGTCGGAACATATATCTGTTTGGAATATTTCTGTGGAATTTTGTTCTAATAATTTTACCCTTAATGAAAGTTTTCCAGTATTAAAGTTTTAATGAAGAAATATTTTAAAGCTCAGCGATGTGCACACGGATCTGATCTGGTGGATTAGATAGGAAATTATATGAAGAATATATTTTTAAAATAGAAATGGTCTGTTTATTTCTGGTTTGATTGTCTGTATTATGTAAGGATGATAACATTAATCAAACTAATGCCTTTTGTAAATAATCGTCGTTGTTTGAGTCGTTGCACGTCGATTGCTTGCATTGCATTTCCATAAGTCAGAAGAAACAGAACTAAGTTGGGAAAAAATACATATAATATTTTCATCTAAATCTATTCGCAGTTAAGTTATTATATTATCTCTAGGTATATAAAAAAACAAGATCTTCTTTAACATACACGCGTCAATAGTGCTATGAAAAATGAGATGAAATTATATTAAACTAGCGGTCCGCCCCGGCTTCGCCCGTGGTACATGTACTTACGTTTTCTCTACATAAGAACCATCCTCGTACTTCAAGGAATATAATAAAAAAAGAATTATCGAAATCGGTTCAGCCGTTCTCGAGTTATGCGCTTACCAACACATTTTGCGATTCATTTTTATATATAAGATTACCATTCCTTATCAAATTTGAAAAACCATAAATTTTTCAACAAGTTAATCATCTAAAAAAATCACAAATTTTAAAGATTCTGTTACCATTATTCAATATTATTATTACAACTTTTTCTAGGAACTGCTCTGTAGAATTTGCCGACTTGTTTATCAAGTTTTGTTAATATCTGTTTACATAGGCTACTTATTAAGAATACAGAGTATAACTTGCGGCATTTAACAGATTGCTTCTCTTGTTGCGTCCATCATGATTGAACAAATATTTGAACTCCATTTTTTTTGTGTATCAACTCTGCGTGCGTAATTGGCGGTATTGGCGGTGTATTCATCACGTGTTACAAGTAAAGTGTGAAATATAGAGTTTCATGTTAATTCTTAATGATTTATACCACTTCCACTATACCTATTGAATTAATAAAACATCTGCTTATACATATACTGATGCACTGCTTTAATTTATGGGGAGATATTATATTTATGCATTTTAATTATTGATTTATTTATGTATATTGATTACGAATAAAGAACTTAAAACAATAAATAGTCATAACTTTAAACTAACGCTTAATTTTAAATAATCGACGATTGATTTAATTTTGCATTCCTACATTTATTTATTCAATTAGACTTCTTCTAGAAGCACTTTTGAAACGTCATTACAAATTTTAACATTTACCACCGATTCGGAAAGCAGTATCTACGGTGAAGAGCCGGCAAGAAACTCCATAGTTGCTCTTTTTTTAATCATGTCATGTGTGTTCTAAATCAGTTTCGATATTCTACCAAAGTAACAAAAATAAAATTACGTGATCTTGTAAAATGTATCTACAGAGTATTTGTAAGAATGTATTTCTCAAGCGATACATTTGGAGATTATATAAAAAATCGCCACAAAAGCAACCGCCGACAGATTCATCATATTTCGTGATGGATCCACGAAATTTAACACTATTATTTTGCTTCGATATAGCCAAAATTTAATACCATTATTTGTTGAGAAATTTTATTTTTTGTAGAGTAACCATGGTTTGGGAAATTCTTGAACAATCAAGTCTGATTCTACTCAACTACTAGTATCTGAAATACAGATTTATAAATTATATATCTGTAGACTGAACCCATTAATATATACACAGACTTACAGATAGATATAGGGCATATCTACTATGAAGATAGTATGTACTATATAGATAGATATGCCCTATATCTGTAAGTAACTACTTACAGATATAGGGCATATCTACTTTATAAAAATAAGTCGGGTTTTTCTCCCTGACGCTATAACTCCAGAACGCACGAACCGATTTCCACGGTTTTGCATTCGTTGGAAAGGTCTCGAGCTCCGTGAGGTTTATAGCAAAGAAAAGGTGTCTCTGGTGGCGAAACGGAGTTCGCCCGGTTTGCTAGTATTATTATAAATACGTAATCCATATTATATCACAATGAAAAAATTGCAAAAGGCTTGAATCATCATCTTGAATTTGCAAAATGAATTTCATTGTTGTGAGCGATGTAGTTTGCCCTATGAATAATTATATTAAATTTATTTTACTCTCAGTACAATTATTTCCTTCCTAAACATAAATTTGCAATACTTTTCGTATATTAGGCTTTATCCATTTTAATTTTTATACTAAGGCACCCTACACACTGTCCGCAGAGCAAACACGGGTGCTGGCCCGGCGAAATTCTTCGCGCTTCGTTTGACATTCTGAATAGGTCTTTACAATTAACACAAAGATAATTCTTACGTATTTTTAACAAATTTCAAATCCAAACTAGCCTCTATTCCATTGTAATAAGGGTGCTGAAAATATTTTCATGCATTTTGTTAATTTCTGGTGTATAAAAAATAATAATCATGTTAAAGCCAAACGGTAGCCGAATTATTGTGGGCGGTTTGTATTCTTTGATAATTTTAGCTTACCTACGTACAAAATCAGTGATTTTTGGTTTTTATGCCACATTTGGCAATTAATGGGTCCAGCTTCCTCCAATCCTCCCTCATCGAATTCTTAGCCTAGCGGGACAGCAATGAAATTTAACAAACTAAAATTGATGTTTTTGTCTTGATGACTTAACCAAATCATGTATGTATTTTGAAGTTTGAACATTTTTAAACGCGTTTAGATTAAAATTTAAAGGTTCCGTAGGTTCCGTCAAGTCCACCGTCACGTCATGAAGAAAGGCGACGATTTAGGTATTTTTGAATCTTGCAAAGAAGTTTCACTTCAGACACGAGTGCTCGGCACACACGCTCTTTTTTAGTTAAATTGACTGCCTTCACAATAACAAATTAAAACAAACAAACATTCCAACGTAGATTTTTTTTATCCTTTAAATTGTGTAATGTATTGTAATTTTTCTGTGTTGTCATGTCCCTCACACAACCTTTTCCCGCCATAAACATGTTGGAACTTTCTAATAAAAAACAATTTATAATCGCCATAATGCCCGTATTACGTTATCGCGGCTAGTGCCTAGGACTAATTCCACTAGCTACAAAAGCACACGTGTCGATGTGACTTAATCCAGTATAATCCGACCACCCACTTTACAGGACTATTATACTGCCCATGCATGTTGCACCCCTATTATTACATACACTAGAGCGAGGTGGTACCTTTATTATTTTATACCATTACATTCAGACCACCTACTCGGATTTGCGAATTTAATGATGCGTTCGTGATTTTTAGCGGTTTAGTTGCGTTTTGTTTCTTTTCAGCTTTTGAAGAATTTGGAAAGTCGCACAATACTGCGTTCTCATGCTTGTCATTTGCGACAAAATGTGTTTGTATTGCTATTGTGCAATGTATTTCAAAAACATTAATCTCAAAAAATATGACTTATTTCCTCGTCGTTCTTACTCTCTATCTTTTATACTGCAGTACCTACTTATAAGTTGGAGAGTTTAGCATAGAATAAAAAACATGTTTCTTACTATAAAAATAGACAATTAAATTAACTAAACATGTTAAGTAGGTATCATTTATAGGTACATATTATATAACTTAATAGAAATATGCATAAAACTAAATGTAAAACAATCCGGCTTAAAATGACGAAAATTAGCCCTAGTCTGACACAGAAGAAAATCTGCTATACTCCATAGAGGCACGCTGATCACTTTTTGTTTCACAAACAAATAAGAATGGTTACAATTTCAAAGGACATTCCCAATCGTCCTTAACTCACAGATAATCACGATATATCAATACAACTAATGACATGTCGCGCTAATGTGAGCTAGCTCGACCGTGAACTTATTCGAATTAATGATCAGTTGTGATTACATACGCTGGGGCTGTAATCAAATTTCATATGTCGTTTGTATTGATAGTGCGAAAATTGCATCTGCAAGTGAGAAAAAAGTTACAAGATTGTTTTAATTGCAATTTATTAATTGCCAGTGTCTACGTGTGGTTTTTCTTTGCGGAAGATTCTGAATTCGTAGTATGTTTACATTGTTTTAATTTTTCTTTTTATGCCGATTATTTACTTAAAAAATACATTCGTATTAAACGCTTTTATTTGAAATATTTTATATATATAATATTTACGCGGTAACTATTTGAAATATTTTGTTACAGTTACACAAGTATTTTTTCAATTTATTAACAAATGATCTTACATGCAACAACTTATTATATGAGTGGAATCTGTCCATAAACAGATAATACATGATACTCGATAAACGTAGCACTTACTAACACTTTACATGTACTTCTACACCATACAGGATCTATACTATACCTTAAGAATAATATTATTATCTTAATATATATAATGGTCCGGGAGCCAGCAGCAGATTTTATGACCAAGTTCCTCTCAAGCGGTAATTAGTAAAATGCATCAAAGTATAGTATTATGAAGCCTCGTGAACGTCAGCTGGAGCTCGGTTGGGGGGAAGAGCGGTTGTAGCCTCCCGTATCAGCTGACGGTTTTTCCACCAAGATACAGCCAGCTGACCTATATATTTATCCACAGTTACATATAAGCTATCATCAGGTAAATTTTTGTTTGAGAGGAAATAACGGAAAATAAATTTTTCTTTAAATTTAACTTTCATGTTCGAGACACCAGCTGACGTATAATACACCATGTTGTAACCAGCTGACTATTTTTTTTCGTTGAGATATTGGGTTAGCTACAATTTGACAAATTTTTAGCTGAGAGGAAATGAATGAATGAATGTATTTTTTTTCCTATGTGCGTGGGAGGCTACAACCGCTCACCCCCCCAACCGAGCGCCAGCTGACGTTCACGAGGCTTTATAATACTATACTCTCATGCGTCTGACGAATTATCTCTTGAGAGGAAATAATGAACCAAATTTGCACCTGGCTCCCTAACCATAAATCTCGTGTCACAATGTTTGTCCTCAATGGACTCCTAAACCACTTAACCGATTATAATAAAATTCGCACACCATGTGCAGTTCGATCCAACTTGAGAAATAGGATAGTTTAAACATGTAGGTACCACGGGCGAAGCCAGGGCGGACCACTAGTATTATATAAAATAAAGACTAACATTTCATAAAGGTAGCTATTATAAAACAATTCGGATCTAGTAGTACATTATTACATGCAAATTGCATCACAGTGGACCGCGAATGCACGAGCATTCCGAATGAAATATATTTAGCATTGTAATCATAAACATCAAAATGGTGTGTTAGTGTTTGATGAATTATGCCTTTGTGGTCTTTTCGCATACCATTGGATAGTTAAACAGAAAAATATGTATATAAATCTAGTTTCAAACATAGCAAGGCTTAAAGCCACTTAAAATTAGAATGTTTAAGAAGGTTATCATAAAAATGTCTGAAATCCATATCACATATTATGGTGTAAACATATTTTACATAATTATTATTTAAATTTGAAACAAGATGTTTTTTTTATTAATTGTATTATATTAATTGTATTTAAAAAGATTTATTGGTATTTACCGTACGTCTCTATAAAACACTGATCTCTATAAAATAGAGCTATACCTGCACCTCGAAGCAAATCATCCTCTGTTTCTATTTGTCTGTTTACCGCTTACCTTTTCAAACCACACAAATAAATTACTAAAACAAGTCGCCAAATATATATACTTTTTATGGCTTATTCCACCCTTGTAAAGCTCTTGGTAAAATCAATATAAAACAATGAGACAACGTTCACGAATCTACAATTTCAGTCTCTGTTTCGTCTGACCTTTTTTCAGTTACCTGAGTTCAAACAAATCTTCACTGATAGTAGAACGTATATAAAAAATTATAATAACTATTTTACAAGAACTGTGCCACACAGTAATCCCCTAAATATGAAGCCAGCCTCCCATAGGGCGGTACTAGCCTCCTAGATATATTTCTAGGTAGCCTACAACAGCCTGTCACGCTCGCCGTGTGCCCGTTGCATATATTATACAATCAAACTCAAGTGCTCATAACTTGCTCTATATTATTTTTCAAGACGTTTCATAATTCTTATCGTTAAGTAAACGAATATTCTAAGAACAGTGAGATTTTGTGAAGTGTAGTTTATGTAAAGCTGTATTTATTTAGCGTAATAATCGTTCGCCAAAATGTGATAAAAACATAAATTTTTGTTTTTTTTTGTGTCCAAAATGATTACAGATATAAATAATTAAGCTACAGATATAAAGTATGACAAAATAAATAAAATCAGCGGAAATAATTAGTATATTTTTGAAAATCGCTAAAGTTTATTTCCGCTGATGGTCCATTTTCGGCTTAATTTTCTCAGACTACGTCCTACAAGTTGTCATGTCCTCTTCGCATACAATATTTTAATTTGAAAAGCTATTCCACATAAAATATCCTCTTATGGGCCGATTTTCAATGCTTGGATAAAACTTATCCGTCCAATAAAGTATAACTTTACACGATAATATTGAAATGTCACGTAAATTGTCCAATACGGGCAATTAGAATAGGTACGTTTTTAAAATGGTAGGTTTATACATTATTCGACGAATAAGTTTTAACCAAGGATTGAAAAATCAGCCCTTAGTCTAAATGATTTGTTACTTAACAATATATTTAGGTGACAAAAGAACCTGCGTCGCATTACTAGCTGTAAAAAATAAGAATAGCAATAATTACCTTCATAAGACGTAGAATGATTGTCCACACTTCATGTCATTCGTCAAAACGGATTTACGTGCAAACAGCGTTATCAGAAACGGTGTAATCACTGTGATATGTATTATTTAATTAAGGATACGGTGACCGCGGAGATTTCGAGGACATTCTTCAAATAACTCACTTTATCTTAAGGTTATACGCTATTCTATGTTCATTACATTTACATTATTTTGTGCAGTTACTGGGAAATTGGTTACTAAGACATAGGTAAAACGGAACATATTTTGATTGGATTTGTTATCATATTTTGTCAAAAGAAGTACATGTATCGTTGCTATTTTATGATTGTTACACTTACTACTACTACTACTGTAATATTGTGATTTGTGCCAGAAAACAATGACCTCTGTCGAAATGTACATGTGAAAAAAAAGAGCTTCTATCAAGTTTTGCCCAACGCTATCTCAATTCATCCGTAACTTTAAGGCTATATAGGTATGGTGATTAGAATATTAATTCATTAAATTATTTCTCCACTTGACCACAAACACGGAACACTAACAATTACTACAAAACCATGATATCATGCTCTCACGTTTCTAAGAGAACGTCCGTGAAATTGTTTAGGAATATTGTCCATATTTGTAGCTGTACAGTTCTTTATGTGGTCAAGTAAACCGCAAAGCATTTAGGTGAGATACAGAGGTGGTAAAGAACGTTCGATAGGTGTTAATTCATATTTTATATGAATAAATATCTTTTCTATTTTATTAATGTACTTAAGCCGCGGTTTAAAGCAAGTTTTTCTATAGCTTATGCGTTTTTCTGGCTCATAAGCTACATCACTGTGAAGTATCATCAAAATCCGTTCAGTGGTTTCGCGTAAATGAGCAAACATACACCGATTCAGAGAAAATTTGGGACTTCATCAGTTATCGATCTGCTGCCCTCAATATACAACAAACCAACATCAATGTAGTGAAAGGTGGTAAAAATAGGTCTTGTAGACTTACATATTTTCGTAGGTACTTGTTTTAATTGTTAATTCATTTAAAACAGTTACGAAACTGTTTCTTACCAGTCGTGACCAAAAAGCCGCATACTTTGCATCTCAAGATTCACGGCTAGCTGAAATAATGTGGTATTTACAAGATCCTGGCTTGACATCGAATACAAACTAATCAGCAGGCGTTATCGCGTATTACGGCACGACATTCGACGGTAATGGTAGGCTTGTAAGTAAGGTAAGGACATCAGAAAAATCGGAAATATAAAAAAAAAACAAATATACTTACTACGTTTTCTTATTTATAACATATTAGGTATATAAGATGTGTTTGTATATAAAATAATATAAGAATTTATACACAGGACTAAAAATCTAGTTGTCATGAACATGTGTTTTATTTACCTACGGGTGGCAAATGTAAAACTATGTTATGACAATGCAAAAGTGCTTCTAATAAAAGTCTAATTGAATAAATAAGGGTTTGAGTTTGAGTCAAACTTGACATCGGATTTAAATGTCAATCAAATTAAACGAAACCTGCTAATAATTTTATCCTAATGAACAGTAAGTGAGACGTAATCATGAGGATGTATGGTAGGTCAAAAAAATAACAATTCCAAATTCGAAATACACAAAACTTATTCTATCTGTACACGCAATATCAAGTCGAGATTGCAATGAAATTGCGCGGTAAATACGCGATGCGACACGACGCTCGGGCATGACCACTGCGGTCAGCGTGAACTATGACATTATGAGTATACTCCGTTGCATAGCTTTACAAGCTAACTGTTTCTGCTAATAATATGTTTAATGATTTGTATGATATATGTTAGAAAGATAATGAAGTAGTTCAATTAATAGGAAATAACATTTTTATGAAATATGAGTATGCTAGACGGATAATAAAACGACGAAGTTCAATTAATTATTAATAGATTGACATTATCATCAATAAGTAGTGTGATTACCGGTGGTCGGAATTTGTTCTATTTCTACACTTCACTTCAATATACATGCGACAAAAACAAAATATGTACATACATGCAACGATATGTGTTTTAATATGAAAATAATTATTTTTACGTTTTACCCCGATACATATTTCAACAACTTAAAATATAATATGGCCATGGAGAAGAACCCATAACGTAGTAAATTATATTATTCACCAATTTTAATAAATACAATAAATGAAAGGATTTTGCCTCATAAAATCCAAAACAAGAATTTATTAGGATCTATTTTTTTTACAAGTATGAAACGCTTACAAATTTCACATGCCAAACTCTACTTTAAACAACAATTTGAAAACTGAACAAAAACGTTGTAAGCTTTTGTATTTCATTACGCTGTTCACAACGGCGCTACTGTTTCATTATAACTGTCAAAACATAAAAACATACTTATCTCTTGCCGGAAAACAATTACACGTCCATTAAAACAAGCTCCCAGGGGAGTCAGAAAAAAAGGATCAGTGTCCCTACAAGTTGACAAATCGATTGTCCTTTTGTCCGGCAGCGGCGGCCTTTACATATTTTTTATGACCACAGAGCAGAAAATTGTCGTACAAAACTGTGGTCCTACTGAAGACGTGTCATAAAATTCGGTCGAGGTTGTTTACTCTGTATTAGTTATAGAGTAAGATTAGTGTATAATAGTTAGACTCGACCGCAAATTTGTCGGACCACCTTGCAGCGAAATGAAATTTATGGTCCTTAGCCAGGAAGGACGAAAGCCGCTGTTGCATAATCTTCACAATTTATGATCGCTTTTGTTAAGTTTATTTGCCTTATACTTTTATAATTGGATTTTATGCTAAATTTCTAAAGAACTAAAATGGGTGAAGAATATCAAATTTTGAGCCTCGAGAATTTAATGTCTTCAAATAGGTACATAACATTTTTTTAGCATAATTATTAATTGTATGAATATGGACTAAGCATGTATTTATTTATTTATACTACAGGTATACATGGTATAAACATATACATTACTTACATATAATTTGTGTTATAAAAAACACTACGAGATTTTAAGCACAATATTATTGTCCCGTACATTAGGTAAACCATCTTATTTAATGACGGAGGAAGTAAAGAAGATCGATAAAATTGATTTCACAAGAGCCTATCAATTCTATCTCCAAAATCAATCACGCCCACGGAAAATCGGCCAGAAGCATTCAGAATCCGCACGTGAGGCAAAGGTCGCTCCTTGTATTAGAGAGAGGAAATCCGGGGTTCTTTGTTGTATCCGACACTTATGCATTTTACCTGACCGGTTCATAAAAGATCACTTCAGAATAGGCCGGTAAGGCAATACTTTTTTCTTAATTATATGGTGTCAGAATATTCCTGGCTGGTAAGAAAAAAATAATTTGAATTTGGAATGAATAAGATATGCAAATAATTGCAACCGTCGCAACGTTTTTTCTTTTTAAAAAAATCAGGTTTAATTTTCTCACGTTAGCGTTTTTTTATGAAAATTTCTAATGAGGGTTTAATTTGAAGAACTCTTTGGGGTTTGATTTCGGTTGTTTTTGAGGGAGTTTTTTGTGGATTTTATTGTTTGCGAAAACAAAGTCTCGTAACACGGCTGTCGCAAAAAATAATTACATACTGATTTATGCACGTAGTCTTGAGTTTTTGCTATAGGCTTTTTCTGAAGTTTTAGAATAGGGCATTTTTTACTTTTTACCATATTAACATTACAATATATTTCTTAAAGCCCTTATTTCTCTCAATTTTTTATTAAATTACAAAGTTAACGACTCCGAATGAGTACGCTAAGATAACAATTTCATATTTTCAACAATAAATTATGACAAGTTCAAAAATTGTTACCGTAAAATGTATTTCAAATTCAATAACTAATCAATACCGTTTCAAAACGAACCCAAAATCAATAGATATAAAAAATCGCAAATAACGGAACTCGATTGCGAAAAAAAACCATGCGAACATCTTTTTTACCATGACATCCACAAACAAAGGATACCGCATCATCTTTTGTGCATCCGAAGAAATAAATTAAACTATCCTTAGGGGAGATTTTTACCGTTAATTTTAATCTACATGCAGAAAAAAGATAATAAAAAGCCCGCGGGTTCGTGTGGGAACAGAATCTTAAAAAACTATAACAGGAAGTTAGGAGTGTAAATATGCGATGTGACATTGAAGTTTACGACGGATATTTGGGAAAGATTTATCATTTTCATTATTTTATTGGAGGGCTAATTGATTAAATTATCAATGAATAAATTATGAACTATCTTAAAGATTGACAAAAAGCATTGAGGTATTATTACTACGTAAGTAACTCAATGCAAAAAAGACGGTTTTTCTTTCCGTCTCGTAGGTATTTCATGTCCAAAAATTTGCTAAATTGTGAATAAATTACGTTCTATCGGAATGTGCAGTTTTTTTATTTATTTTATAGCGTTTTTCCCTTATCAGCTCATGGATATTTCAAATTAAAGTTACTTGCGTTTAATGA
>CAJQZN010026861.1:0-12727 GCA_907164685.1 Colias eurytheme
AATTATAATTAATTATGGAGAGTTATTTAAATTCTCCGACAAATATAATTTATAGTAAATAACTGATAATTAAAAACAATGTACCTGAAGAAATAAATTGGTATTTGATTGTATTTCAAATTGCATGTGATATTGATAAATAAGAAAAAATAAGTCTATGGATGAAATACATATATCTAATTTACAGGAAAATGTAGAGCTGTTGAAAGAAAAAGGATTGAAGTATGATTGATGATATGATTCGAATAAAAACTGTAGAATTAAATATGGATATAAAAAACACAATGTATAATTTATTTTCAGTGCTGTAATAGATAATTATTATGTAAGTGTCTTATATGTTGATTAACAATATTTAAGAATTAATGTACTATGTATTTAACATGTCCTAGTCTAATGAGATCTTTTTCATCAGAAATTAAACTGCCTGATATCTGATCACAGATATATTTGATTTCGTCTATAAAAAACGTTTCATGATTTGGCAGCGTTACGAACACTCTGTATTTAACTACTCTGTGCCAGTGATCTACATTAATGCTCAATTGAACTGCCTGTTTGCAATTTGCATGAGGTAAAATACATAATATATTGGACTATATATTAATACATATTCGGTTACAACTGCGTATCCTAATAACTGAGTTTTCATCACTAGTAATAATTATTATTATCATATCTATAAATAAAAAATTATCATGTCACTGTGTTTGTAACAAATTCCTTGGAAACGGCTTGACTGGTTTTTATAAATTTTCATTGTTTAATCGTCAGGTCTAAGAATAAGTTGTAAATAATAAATGAACAATTAAAGATTTTGCATAAATTTGAATTTGACTGAAACATGATTTGAGATTAAATAAATAAATAGTTACCTATGCATGCATAGGGCATGAAGTATGAGGTTACGAAATCTTATTTTTAAATTTGTTAGCCTCCTACTTCCTTGTATCATGTATAATAAAACATAGTGTATTTTGAATTATTTGAAAAAATTTGTTTAATTTGGACTGGGAAAATGCTCTTCGTGATTTTGCATACATTTGCATGGATGTATAAAATAACAAAACACAAAAGAGGTTTGGAAAGCTTTTATTTTTCAAAAATAATACCAGGCAAACATAACTTAAATCATCCAAAAAGTTTCGATAAACAAACAACCGAATATCCTATATCAAAACATCAGTTGCAATTAGAGCAATTAAAACGCAGGCCATGTAGCGGGCAACCCCACGAAATTAGAGATAATTCCGCAAGGTTGGTACTCTATGGCGTTATCGATGGTTTCAGATGTCAAATTACGCGCGCTCCGTATCGGGTAGCGCCCTCGCGTCGCGCGGCAACGCAGGTATATCGATCCTGCTTGCTAAGATTATTGTATCCGATGCTTGGAGATATTTTAAACATGGCAAATTTTAGTAGTGAAATTTCAAATTTGGAATTGCTGAACATCAGATGCTTGGAGATATTTTAAACAGGGCAACTTTTGAATTGTTGAAATTCCGAATTAGGAACTGGGAAACAGATATTTTTCGTGATTGTCGTACTTATAAATACATATATGAAATCATTTATCTATAACATAAGATCGTTTCAGATGTAGGAAATTGATATTAGATTATGGTCATAGTAGCTTCGTTGTGTACATTCAATTCTGAAGCTTTAATTTTATGATTAGTTGCCGCATGCAGTCGACGTAAGCTTGTTAATTGCTAGACAGATAGACGCTGTGGCCTGTGACTCTGTAGTCTGTTGTACATGTATCTTTGGATAGAGTTATTTGCTAGATTGCTTGAAACAAACGAAAAAATATATTTTTGTTTTTTGCACAAAATGCTTTCTAGGGCCTTCGGTATTTCAATAGAAGTTCTAAATAGCTAAATACGACTAGGTAGGTTCTATATAAATTATGTACCTGACAAATGTTGATTTTTTTAACATTTTAACAAAGTTGATGAAGTTGAGTTGATCTGTGTATAAATTTATAAAGCATTTGAATGCCATAAAACCAAAAATATCAATTTGATCTGTGTATTCAATGTAACTGTGTAATTTTTTTATTTTTCATATTTCTTCAGTTATTTATGGTACGTATTTGTACGAAGTAATTTACTTTCTAGACCAATAAAATAAGACATTAATCATGACAAATTAGGTCTAGATCCAGACTGGTCCTACGCGGGAGTACCAGGAGAGCAGACAGAAGGAAGTGTCAATAGGTGTGAGACTGCGACCATCCGGCCAGACTTGCTAATGGTGAACGCGTGGTGTAAGTTAGAAGAGATCGCGAGTTTTAGTTGCGATTATGTATTAACATGAATTAAGTTGAAAATATATTACTTTCAATTCTGTGTAAAGCAACAATAATAACGTTTCCATCATGTATTATGTTTTTCATGTATACAATCAATTTTATTAGTGTTACCCAAAAGAAATACGCAGTGAAGACCAAAAAAAAATTTTTATGTTGTCATGGGAAACTCAACACTAAGCATGCTTTTGTGCTAGAAAAATGACTGCACTTTTTGTAATATAAAGCTTTTATATCATCATCTTTTCATTTAGTGTATTTTGTTTATTGTAACATTATAACCTAAAGGCTATTTATTATCAGGCTATAAGGTGTATGATAACAAACGCACAGTCAAATCACTCAAATGTAATTATTTCTTTAATTCTTTCAAAACAGGCGTGTGTACCGAGCACACGTGTCAGAAGTGAAACTTCTTTGGCAATATTCAAATATATCAAAATCGTCGCCTTACTCCATGACGTGACGGTTTTGCCACGAAACCTTAAAATTTTACTCTCAACGCGCCTAAAGAAGTTTCACTTCAAAAATCGCTACCGCGTCCTCTCATGGCTTGTCCACAAAATTTAGTTAAAATTAATCGTTCAGATGATGAGCTGGCTAGACGCGGCCACAGACGGTCACGCGCAATGCAAATGGATACGGCCTTACTTGTTTTAATTTAAACTAATGTGTCCAACATTATCAAAGACATCCCTAATATAATAAATGATGTTCATTTGTAA
Source organism: Colias eurytheme (assembly GCA_907164685.1). Classification (NCBI taxonomy): domain Eukaryota; kingdom Metazoa; phylum Arthropoda; class Insecta; order Lepidoptera; family Pieridae; genus Colias; species Colias eurytheme. The sequence goes on from CAJQZN010026861.1 coordinate 3,037, forward strand.
GGAGAGTATGTGAATTTTAACTTCAAGTACCTAAATACCAAGTACCTAAATAAACAATTACAATCTGGTTAAAAAGTCTATATATTAATTCTTAGGCTATAACTTCGATTTATTTTACCAAACGATCATCAGATTAATCTTCATCAATCGTCATAATTTTCAATCGTAAAATTCTTTTTGCTTTTTTGCCCATGTAACCATTCAAACAAACTCCAACTCAATATTTATTTATTCAATAAGACTTCTTATAAAAGCACTTTTGAATCGTCATAACATATTTATAACATTTACCACCGATTTGGAACATTTATGATTAGGTATAGACGCTACTCTGGTAGAGTTCATGAGTAGACCAATGAAGTTAGGACCTTTCTGTTCTTACGCACAAATATTGTGACAATAAAATGATTATCTATTACGAAATACTTATTGGATTAAATTGGCAATGGATTTATGTGTACTTCTTTCTATCTTATCCTTTCCATTAAATCTTTCCTTAATTCAAATCAAATAAAAAAATATTAATATGCACCACAGAAACAAGTACAAATAAGAATAGACAACTTAGAGTATTTATACTACTGTATATAATATACTCTAAGATAGACAATATATCTAGAAAAAGTTTTAGCAGTTAGTTATATCAAAAGTTTTTTTCGGAGTACCAGATTAGTTCAGAATTTGTGTCAAACCCCTAGTAATAAAGGTCAAACATCTAATATTGAAATTTAATACACATAATATGTAAAAGGTTAACTCCTTACTACGCATTTAATCACAATAACTACATTATTATCGACCGTTCAAGGTTATACGATGCAATTAGTGCGTTGTGTTGTCTAGCGCTTAAAATATCAGCTATTGACTTGTAAGCAGTACTGCGAATCTATAGGGCTGTCACTGTTTAGTTTTAGCGGTCTCAATTATTATTAGCAGGGGCGTAAAAGAATAGATATAATTTAAATTTTGATCTGTAAATACATTGGAAGACACTATGACGTAACGAATTCATTAAGAGTTTAGTTTCATAATGCTTTGCTATCTCTACAATCAGGTTATTTAAAGGTTAAAAATGTGAACAATTAGTAGGTAATGATTAATAATCGATAAAAAGCTGAAAATTCGCGTACTTTTGACCCACAAAGTTTCTCGTGCAATTCCAAGTAAATAGTTGTTGACCGAAGTTGAATTGTAGCAGGCAGCATTTACGGTGTCGTCATTATTTCCACCTAAAACGCATTACGCACCCATGTAACGTCATTATTACAATCCAGAGGCAGCCCTAGCCAACATTGTCGGGCAATTACTCGTTAAGCGTACAAATTGGCTCTCAATAACAAAACATTTGTTTGTCTTTTTGTTCCGCTCAAACATCGCTAATTATTCAACGGAAACTGATTTGTTTGTACTGTTAAAATAGCTGAACAATCGCTGACGATGATTCTTAATTCATTACGTGGCGTTTGATTGGTTGTAACAGTATGACGTCATACTTCTTGACGGTAATTGGACGGCTTTATTGTAGTTGTATGAATATTAATAGATATGACGTCATAGGTCTTGAAATGATAGATTATGATGTCAATGTAGTTAAATGTCAAGTGACGCATCTACGTTATTGCTCTTTCTTTAGTTCTCTTTTTTTCCCGTACTTTGAAGGAAATTTGGACTAGAGATAATGGAGTACAAGTCACTTCTGAAGACATAGAAGCCAGGAAAGCTGCTCTACAAGATTTCTGTATATATATAATTAAAATATTATTTTTTCTGTTCAGCTCCTTCTGGTCCAAGTTCCAACTGGACAAATCTTCTTCTAACTAGTAAATAAACGTTTTAAACTGTGAAATACTATTTGCATACCTTATACCTATTATATTAAAACAATACGGTAATAATAGTATTATCGACAATCGTCTTTACATTACGAATGATAATAATTGAATGTACCTATTGATTGTTGCAGATTCATCAATCATCATAAACGGAAGTAAATTAACAAACTGTATCTATGAAAGACAATAATTGAAAACTGTTTTGTTTTAAAATTATATAGCAGAAGACAAAAGGTTAAACTTAAAACAATAGTAGAATAGAATACAAGATTAGCAACATACATATTTGCAAATTATTTCCTTGAAAAACAATAACCAAGCCAATCTAATTAACGCGCCAAAAACCATAACCGACGTTCATTTGCGAACGCGAATATGATTCAAAACATTCTAAATTCTAATTTCAAATGTCCGTTCCATCTGACAGCTGTCACAACGGTGTCACGGCGACGCAACATGGCGTCCGGTTACAGTTTGCGCGCGAGCGTGAACGCAAAGAAACTATCAGAATATCGTTTCCGATATCGGAATAGAAAATTGAATGTACCTAACATGTCAATCTTGTTAACTATTTCCGATTGAGTAAGCCGCGATATTATTGTCTTGAATCTTGGTTAATTCGTCATCAATAATATTTTCGTCTATCTTTATTTCTTCAGTCAACGGAGTTTTTGGAAAATTTCATAAAATGTAGAACTTTTGTACTTTTATAAAAATTAAATCCCTACCCTATGATACATGAAGATATAGTATCTTCACCTTCATCAGCCATTTTGAGTTATAAGCGTTCGATAAGACGGCAATTTAGACAGGACATAATATTTTACAAATAGATGAGTAGGTATTAAAGAAGCAATAACAAGATGAGTAACTTATTAAATAGTTTAACGCTCTATATTTGCCGATTAAATAACATTTATAAGAAAAAGAAGTTTTACAAAAATCTCATTTATCTTTTCTTTCAACTGTACTAGTCGTAGGTACTATAATTTATTTTCGATGCCGACTCTACTTCCCCCTACTTACTACTTTCGCTGACTGTACTCTGATATCTTCAAATCTAACAATAAAACTGAATAACGCGCCATAATGCTAAGAATCAATTTATTATTTCAACACCCGGGGGAGGATGGCAACAGACACCCTCTGAGGACGTCATTATAACAGGGGTTGTTATGCGAATCAATTTAAAAACATACTATTATGGGGGTTTTATAATTATGTGAAGATGGTTTTTGTTGTATAGTTGAGGTGTAGTAAATCACTACATAGTATAAAACAAAGTCGCTTTTTCTGTCCCTATCTATGCTTAAATCTTTAAATGGTCCGGGAGCCAGCAGCAGATTTTATGACCAAGTTCCTCTCAAGCGGTAATTAGTAAAATGCATCAAAGTATAGTATTATGAAGCCTCGTGAACGTCAGCTGGAGCTCGGTTGGGGGGAAGAGCGGTTGTAGCCTCCCGTATCAGCTGACGGTTTTTCCACCAAGATACAGCCAGCTGACATATATATTTATCCACAGTTACATATAAGCTATCATCAGGTAAATTTTTGTTTGAGAGGAAATAACGGAAAATAAATTTTTCTTTAAATTTAACTTTCATGTTCGAGACACCAGCTGACGTATAATACACCATGTTGTAACCAGCTGACTATTTTTTTTCGTTGAGATATTGGGTTAGCTACAATTTGACAAATTTTTAGCTGAGAGGAAATGAATGAATGAATGTATTTTTTTTCCTATGTGCGTGGGAGGCTACAACCGCTCACCCCCCCAACCGAGCGCCAGCTGACGTTCACGAGGCTTTATAATACTATACTCTCATGCGTCTGACGAATTATCTCTTGAGAGGAAATAGTTAACCAAATTTGCACCTGGCTCCCTAACCAAAAGCTACGCAACGGATTTTGATCCAGTTTTTTTTAATAGATAGAGTGATTCAAGAAGAAGGTTTTAGTATACATATAATTTATTAGGTTTTAGACAAAGCGGGCGAAGCCGCGGGCGGAAAGCTAGTATGTAATATTTTTGAATCTATATAATATTTAGTTACAGGGTAATGACGTCAACTTCCTTTACAATTCTAGATTGTACAATTCTAGAATTCTAGATGTATAAATTATTTGCAAGTCATTGTTAAAATAATTATCTAATATAGTTTTAAAAAACACGCTTAAAATTATGAAATTATTGTATTGTCACCGATCCTTGATAAGTGTACAAAATTTGAATTAAATCTAGCCGTTTAAAGTCAAAATCGAGTCCAAAGCAGTTGGATGCATACAGACATACAAAGTACAAACATAAAGGTGAAGCTAATAAAAACGTGTATAAATATCTTCAGCAGCTAAATTAATTATTAGAAATAATAAATCTTCCAAAGAATAAGAAAATATCATGCAATTTGCAGCTTCTTTGGTCCATTAACACCTTCATCCGCTTATTAACGATTTGGCATGATTTTGAAATTCTTCCATTTATTTTATTTCAGTCAGTTTTTAAATATAAGTGCACGTTGCACATGTTTTCAATGACAATATAGTTATTGTCATTGAAAACAAGTGAATTATGAATATGTTTAGATATGATCAAGGATATGATATTCCATTTTGTTTTATTAACTACTAGCTTTCCGCCCGCGGCTTCGCCCGCGTTTTCAAAGAAAAACCCGTTCCTGTAGGATTTCCGGGATAAAAACTTTCCTATGTCCTTTCTCGGGTATCAAAATATATCTCTATACCAAATTTCATGCAAATTGGTTAAGTAGTTAAGGCGTGATTGAGTAACAGACAGACAGACAGAGTTACTTTCGCATTTATAATATTAGTATGGATTTTCATAAAATAGCGTCATTAATCTTAAATAATCTTAAAATCTCACCCCATAATACTCGGGCACATGGGTACCACCATAAGTATAGTACCCGGTCTTTTGGGAGACTTACGTAAGTAAGTCAAATCAAAAGTACAGTCGAAATAATTAATAAAATTGTATTTGCTCTATAAAAATTTTCGTAGTTTTTTATTCGTAGATAAAACTCTACTTACAAGTCCTACAACCAATGATAATTAATTAATTATAGACAGCTATTTAACTTTATAAACACTTATTATAATACATATTTTGTTATAAAAATGTAGATGTATCGTATTGCTTGAAATAATCAATACTTATTCATGGTTGGAGTGAGAAAATTGAATATCCGTCCCCATGTTGTGAGGTTTGGTGTTACAGTCTCAAGGGATAGGTTGTTGATGTTTTTGAGAATCACTATATTAATTTTAATGATGTTGTAAATATTGTTGTAACTAATAGATGGTTTAATAAATATTTTTTTTAAAGTTTAAAAAAAGGTTTTTGCACATGAATATCTTATTTCACCAATTGGCCAATAAGATAGCGTTTCTCCATTAAAATAAAATAAACAAAATATTAGATTAACAAATAAGTACATCTACACTGATTTATTTTTAATGGATGGATGCGTATTTGCTTATCTGATAGTTTAATTAGTACATGTTATATATAAAATATACTAAGGTCAAAAATTGTTAAATTGGTTATCAGTGACTTTGACAGCTATTCAATGTTTAAATTTAAGGATAAGTTTTAGTTATATACCTAATAATATATGCCTACGTTAAAATAGACCGAATGAAAACACATACCAAAGTATGAAAAATAATCTTATAAAACTTTATTCTAAGTTACAGAATAAATTTCACACTCAATTTATCACACTAAAAATATAATCCCAGTAGATAGTATCACCCTGTACAAGGGGAGATATGATCTAGAGGGTGTTACAAATTGTGTTATAATTTACAAGTGACCATAATCGAGTTAATGAGGGGATTCAGTTGTTCCGGGAATGCTTATTAATTGCTGTTTGTCATATTTGTTTTATGGCTTGTGGCCAGTGGCATATGGCCAAATTTTATTTATTTTTTCAAATTATTTTGTATGTTTTCTGTAGTTTGCTTTTTTATCTGTAGTGTGTAGATACTTCTTTTATAGATAGTTACTTTTACTACCCACTAGTCTAGTCATGAGGATAGGTATAAAAATAAATATTTAGAACCTTTTTGTACGCTTTTTAACATAGAAAGAACTTTATTTGAATAGGGATGTATCTCAGTCTAGCATTAATTATATGTATTATTGCTCCTGAAATAGACAGAAATCGTTTTTGATAAAAATAGTGTGTTTTTTCATTCAATCGGTTTATCTGTAAGGGAGATGCTTAAGATATACAAAACAGCACATCTATAGGTATAGGTACTAATATTATAAAGCTGACGTGTTTGTTTGTTTGAACGCGATAATCTCGGGAACTATACTGGTCCGATTTGAAAAATTATTTCAGTGTTATATTGCTCACTTATCGAGGAAGGTTATAAGCTATATATCATCACGCTACGACCGACAGAGGTGGAGCCACGGGGGTGAAACCGCGCGGAGCAGCTAGTATTAGGTATATATTATAATTATACATCATTTACATTATACTTAATCTCATCGTATTAACTTGCTAGCACTGGAACTTAATAATATTGAACCAATAATCTATTTAAAACTTACTTTACATGTCTGTTAATCTATCACTCACAAAAACCTAAACACATTTTCATATTTTATCTAATAAAAGCAAGTTTCAAAGTCAATGAATAGCGCAAGAAGCCCTTGAACTATCCTAGTATGAACGATGATCTGTCAATTTGTCATGACCGCTAGCGTGGAAACGGCTGAACCCGTACAAGTGAGATGCGTGAGTTCCGATAACACGTGCGCTAGCCGGATGTGGCTGGCTGCTCAGTGGTTTATGAAGGTATTTATTAGTAAGGGTTAAAAAACTATCATTAATACAGGGTGTCCCACTGTTGGTATACTAAGCTCAAAGGAGGTTATAGTTTTGCATACGCTGAGTACGTAAAAAATACTTAAAAATTTCCAGACGCAATTTTTTTTGAAATAGATGAAATCTTAAAACTCTATGTGTACACCCATAGCAAGCAACCCGCCCATTTTTGCTACTAGCACGTGAGCTATCGCTTAAGATTATGTTTTCATAGACAAAATGCTCACATTAGAGAAGCGGTATATGACGGCTGCGCGAAGCTACAGGAAAAAAAATAAAAATATCAAAAAAATTTTAACGTAATTTTTATTGTTTATGTATTTTTTACGTGATCAGTGTATGCAAAACTACAAGTTCCTTCGCGCTTAGTATACCAATAGTGGGACACCCTGTATAATTGAGAGTCAGTTAAAATACATAGTAATTTACTATAAAAAATATTTAATTATAGAGAAATAAATCCCTTAAATTATTATTATTTATTGTAAAATGAATAGATATATAAAAATAATATAATATTGGTTCGTAATTATAATCCACAGATTTTTTGAATCTCACATACCTACCTAATACATATCTACAAAACATACAAACTGGCCAGATCGCTCTATATTTAACAATAAGTAAGCCAATAAGAAATATTGTGAAATATAACATCAGCTAAAAAGAAGCTAGTAAATAGGTAACTGTTGATTTTTATGATGATTTTTAGAAATGAAACGATAAGATGACGCTTGGAAAAATGAAACACAAATACATACAGACACTTTTAATTATTTTCTAGTATTAAATTAATACAGTATTAAGTATTTATTTGTCTATAATAAGGCAATAAAGATGCCTATATTTGATTTCCTAATCGCAAAACAATCGTTCCCACGAAATCGCTGACTCTGCTTTTATAAGGGAAAAATTGTACTAAGTAACAAACGGCAAAGAATAATAAACTAAATATGAAACCTCTTTATTTAAACATACTGGTAGGTTATAATATTTGATAAGAATTCGAATAAAAAATCATTTAACAAAACACGAACAATTACTTTAACCATGATAATCTCGCAATAATTTCTCCGAGATTATCATGATAATTGTTTTTAATTTGCATGAAAAACTCCAAATTTAAAAACTGTTATGTTAATACGAGTAAAAATAATCATAGAAATAGCACAGTATTACCATCCTACAGTATGGCGACGAATGTACTTGTGCAGAGAAACGGAGGGGAACTGGCGGGGGGTCGGGCGACGCGGGCCGCTTAATGCAATCACGCTGAGTTTGCATTAACTATCGCGAAAGGACGACGCAGTCGTATTTTTTGTGTAATAATTTTATTATACATAGGTACTTACATATTCTATTATGACGCGCAAAAACTGTTCCGTTTACGGATGTAAATCTACATTGAAATCCCAGAAGGAAACAATATTTCAGAAAGATTGTATTAATTGTATCTGTTGAATTAAAATCAAAGCTATGTATATGTTGTCCTCATTATTTTCTAATCAGATTGTACATCCCAATGCGAATGCATTACTTAGTTAAATGGTATAATATACAATTAAGAACATCCAAAAATAAAGTGTCCACGTAAATAATATTTAGCAGTGCAATATCTGTAATTATATATTTATGAACAAATAATTACATCAGATTTAATAATCGCAATTATTTTGAATGTACATATGAATAAATGATTTCATCATAATATTAATAATCAAAATTGTTTTATTTCCCATTTGTTGCAACCCTAGCGTATTTTCGTGTGGCAGCGTAAGTACCTACGCTGGCGGCGGCATCGCGCGACATCAAAGGCGATTCCTTACTGTAGGAAATAATATTGTAATACTGTGGAAATAGGTTATTAGCACAAAGTCGACTGTTTTGTGTTACTAATGTCCAAAGTCTGTAATAAAAGTAATATTTAAAAAGTCTAACATAATTTCAACCAGTAGTAAATAATACCTCAATGATTTCAACATTAACTTCTACAAAAGAATGCACGCTACTACGCAATACAATAAAAAAAAAACACGAAAAATTCATTAAAATATTTGTATTTTATTTATTTTATTATCTCTATTGCAAGTATTTTATTATGTTGTTGAGTAAGTTTTAATTAATAATTTTATTTTATCTTTGAAAGCCTGCGTCATCATGTGTCAAGGTTACGATATTTACGCGAAAAAAGTGAATTTTGCAAAACAAGCGGCGCTATAAAGTATTATTTTCTAAGAAATTGAGGCAGTTTTAAATTACAATAGCTAAGTGTTTATTATGTACGCACGTTTTTATCAGCTAGACATATATTTTATTGTATTATTTTAAAGGGACTTGAAGTTAAAAAAAAAACAACTTGAAACTTGAAAGTAAATAAAAACAATATGCGAACTAAATATAGAAATTAGAAACCCCATGGATGAAAAAACAAAAAAAAAAATAACAAAATGTTAAAAATATGCTCCGAACATTTTGGATTCCAGTTTTCAAAAAGTACCAGGCTCGCATGTTTTGTCAGAGTTTGTAGCAAATTTAAATTTTTTTTTTCTTGGTTTCAATTAACATAATGGTAATCAGTAGGTAATCACTAATCAACAATGTCCTTAAAATTTATTAGTTTTGACTTTAGACCTAGATGCTCAATCTATGTTATATTTTTAAGAAAGCGTCTCTACGTAATCTGGAGATATATTTAAAGAATCTGTCATAATTTGAAAATCCTAATAAAATATCGGCCTTTGTCAACGAATGTTTTATGTTTGCGAAATAACTTTTCATAATTGTACCATTAGTCCATGTTAAAAGTTCCCACTTCTGGGATACAGCCCACAGGCCTCATAAAAGGGTTATAGCACCACGTAATAATTATTTCTTTCAAAACAAAATTGAATGTCACACACACGTCTCAATGCCTAGAGGCACCATGCCTCTCCTATTACAAAAATATACTACATACTAACCAATATTTTTTATAAGAAACCTAATCGGAGTCAACAAATG